>BQNB010143922.1:0-16926 GCA_026074375.1 Tanacetum coccineum | reverse complement strand
AGATCTGCATCACATTTTTCTAATCAATTCTTGTACTTGTACTTGGTAGATTTGCATCACATTTTTCTAATCAATTCTTGTGCGCCATGTGGATTTTATTTTCTTTAATTTTAGATTTGCTTGAGGGCAAGCAAAGTTTAAGTGTGAGGAATTTGATAACGCTCAAATTAAGTATGTTTTTAGGAGCATTATCATGGATTATGTACATGTTATTTGGTTAATTTAATATGCTTTTGCTACTAATATTGCACAAAGTTAGATTTATATGTTTGTAGCTAGCCAAGATTAAAGAATTGAAGAAAAGACCAAGAAAAGAGAAGAAAACGAAGATATATGCATGTACGAAGAATCCCTCGTAAAGATCAATTTCAGGAAGCTTTTCAAGAGCAAAAGAGTCAACTACACAAGCTTCCAAGCCCCAAGATAGAGCTAAAATGAAGTTATATTAAAGTATAATGACCCATGACCAAGCACAACTTAAACGGGAAGCTAAAACGCAAAATTAAGAAAGTTGTATAATGACCCATAACCAAGCACAACTTAAACTAACCCATTTTTCAGCACGAGCCGCAACGCTGGAAATCCAGCCGCCCGGCTGGACCTTCGCTGATTTTTTCTAGTTGACTTATAATGCTTGTTTTGACCCCTTATCACTTGGGAACGATCAAGACTATTCTAGAACCATTCTCCCTGCATTTTACAACCCTTTTTGCCCAAGGAACTTGCTTGGTGGCCAAGGGCATTTCAAGTATAAATAGGATACCCCATGGCTTGTTTTTCAAAAAAAATCATCATTCTCTCTTCTAAACATCATCCCAAATTCTCCTCCACTCTTGAGGATGAATTTCCACCATTATATCTCACCCAAAAGACCTTAAACTTTCTGCCATATCCCAGAAGAAGGCTCAAGGACATCAGAGAAGGTGTTACAGATCATTTTTCGGCTTGGTACGAAGCGTATAGTCGATTAGAGGCTTAAGGGTTGCTCTAAATCCTTCCATTATCTATTGTAATCATACTTTGGTAATTTACTTTTATATTTTTAGAATGTTTATGATTGAGATGATTGATGTTACTTTGAGTTTTGTTGAAAAAATCATGGAGTAGTTTTCTTTTACTTGTTTAGAATGATGTAAACATAGATATGGAGTGTTTGGTATTTTGCAATATTGATTTATGGGTTTTCCTATGAGTTTGATTGAATTGATATGTGTCTAAACAACTTGTTGGTAAATCAAAATCGGATCTATATGTCAAAAGGATTTCTTGTTGTGGTTTGTTCTAAATATTAGCGCGCATATATGTTTGGTATTTCATGATTGACAACCATGAATATACAAGTTAATTGGACTCATAAAGATTTAATCAAGAGTATAGGTCAAAAGGACTCTTATGAACTAATTGATAAAATCATATTTCTAACAAATGGTTTGTAATAAATCGGTTTATAATAATGATCATAGGTCGAAAGGGTTCGTTAATCTAAATCATGTTATATGCAATTTCATGATACTACCCGTTGACTTGGACTTGTATGCTTTTGATTTGTTTGCTATTGCTTAAGTATCTACCCGAAATTCCAACACTCCATTGATATGAATACTATTTCCAAACAAGTAGTTCTAATTATATTGGTTTCATGCTTGTTGAATTCGCACATCCAAAAACATCAAAATCCTAGTGAACGACCTCGGCTTACCACCACAAGCTAGCTACAAACGAAAGGGTCATACTTGCCCTTGTGTTCTTAGCTTATTTCGGTAAATCATGTTATAAATTTAAAACTAGTGGTCGCGAGACACATCATATAGCCATCTTGATTTATCAACAACTCTTGGTCAAGATATTACATAGTAGACTCAAGATTTTTTTTTGTCTTGAAAATTTATTTTGCAAAGGCTTTGTGTTATTGAAAATCAATAGATAATGAAGTGTAAAAATCTGTAGCAATAAAGTTTATAAAATTTGCACATATCAATACTATTACTATTTAGAAAATCATCTCGAATGAGATTAAGTGCCTCGGGAAAACCACACATAGTATAAGTACTAGTATTGTAATCCTTTTTACTAGTGGGCTAAATTCGAAGATCGAGCATGAGTATTATAAATAATATCCTAGTGCACTGTGGTGAAAGTTAAGAGAGATATATCCAATATAACACATTTAAAGAGAAGGATAGTTTATTTTGAAATATTCTTATATCTAAGATGACTAGGTTACTAAGCCGCTAACGATGATTTTCAAATATTCTCAGACAGATGCAACCCAACGATGCTAACAATGTAAGAGAATACCCTAAACCGGATGCAACGTAGATCACTGACACGTCTTTCGATATAGAAATATTTGTTAAACTATTTTTGACATTTTAGTAGATAACAGATAGAACATGTATTCATTCACATAGAAACATAATCTATTTCTTATAAAACGAACTTAATAAGCACAGAATTAAGAAAGTCAAACTTGGTCAACGATCAAAGTCAATGGGCAATGGTCAACGACACAGTCAAAGTCAACAGTCAAGTTCTATAGACACGGTCAAACTAAGTCAACTATCTAATCATCTAAGTTCAAGGTTTTTGAGATTAAGTTTACGAGATATTTAAAATCATATAAATTTTATACAATTTTATATCCGTTTTCAACTCACTTAAATAATTCAGTTCCTTTTTGTATTTTGAAAACGTTAATACTTTTTGAAAAAGTTATTAAGTTTTAAAACATTTTATAAAATTTTGAACTTTTTAAATTATTTAAAACCTTTTCATTTTGATATTTCAAATTTTGGACCTTTTAGTGTTTTGATAATGAAATGTCATGAAAAATTTATCGTTTTGGTCTAATGCGAGACGCGGGTCAAACATGAGTCAAACTCGGGTCATGATCCAATATGCCTTTGAACCGAGTCAAATAATATGATACGGTGGGATTTATCATTGGGCCAAGCAGTATTGGGCTTGAAACGGGCTAAAGTCTTATTGGGCTTTAAATGGGACAAGAAAATTTTAGGTTTCAACCGGTGGGCTTTGGGACTTTGGCTAACTGATCATGGAGGATTGGTCGGACCAAGGTAGCCGATCAAACCAAGGTTTGGTTGAACCATGGTGACCGACCTAGCCAAGGTTCGGTTACACCTAATCGATCGACCTTGATGGTTCGGTTGGACTAGTCTAACCGACCGAGGCTTGGGTCGGTGGTCTTGGTTCATGTAACACCTCCATTTTTACATATAGCAGCGGAAGCTAATCTGGGGTATTACTTCATAATACAACAGTCATAATCATAGAAAATGACTCAAAAGAGACGTTGTTCAAAAGATACGTTATCATTCATTTAAAATTAGAGCTTTACAAAGGCATGCCCTAAAATCTAGTTACATACAATGTGAATGATAACAAGTTTTAGCCATCTTCAAGTCCATGCCACTCCATGCCATAAGTTGCTCAATTACCTGAGATAAACATGCTAAAAAGTCAACACAATGGTTGAGTGAAATTCATAGGTTTGAAATATAATAGTTGAATACAAGTTATCATAAGTAATTGTTATAAAAGCAGTGTTATAGTGTGATATTGGGTTACGCTGTTATACACCCGTTATTTGTAATAATTGCAACGAATACAATTATCATGGAAAAATGGTATTGCATTTATAATGTATTATTGCGTCTAAACTCATGGCACACAAACTGACTTGTGTATATATATACCCAAATTGGTATGATATATATATATATATAGATAATGGCCCCTAGTGTAGGTAATTGCCATATACCTATGAAATTCAAATATAGTGTGTTTGGTTACCTATCCGGCTAACACAAACAAGATTCGTCAATCCCGATAGATCTATCCACAATATTCGCGTTCACTCGTAAGTGATTAATGGTCCATGATAATGAGGGACTTTTGGCATAAAGTGATTTAGACATTAATTGTAATGGTATATTAGGATAGCATATAATCTGGAAAACACTTGTATTCATAATTTATAGCATGTATCCCCCTCACGGGTTTATAAAACATTAAAGAGATTTAAAAGTGAGGCTATGAACTCACCTTAATAGGTAGTTGTAATAAATATTCCAAAATGAAAGCTGACGACTTTATCACAATCTCAACAGGGAAGGTTGATATAGCAAAATGATAGTAAACAGCCACGTCACGCAACCTGAGTAAATATGTCAAGTCTTAGGAAGATTGTACTCTAGAACTTTGGTTCTAAGAGTTTAATATTGTTATGAGTTTGATTGGAAAGTTTGGAATTATTGTATCACCGTTCGGGCCAGTATTGTGATACGATATAGATTTGGGATATGATTTTTATAAAGCATATCGATGATGAATTATATAATAGTTATAGCATAATCGGTTTTAAATGTTTTGCTCAATAACTGGAAATGTTAAGCACGTCAAGCGTTAATTAAAGTTATGTTCATAATTCAGAAGTCATTTAGTAAACGTTTGAGGAGCTAGGGCACTTTAAATCGTAAACCCAACAACTCAGTCAGAATGTAATACCAAGATGAAACCTCTTAATATGAAGCTCCCTAGTATTGTGATACGATATAATCGGTTTTAAGCGTTTTAATCAATATCTAGAAATGTTAAGCACGAGAAGCGTTAATTAAAGTTATGTCTTGTAAGGTTTTAAACATGTTTTTATACTTTTTCAAAATGTTACATTTTAGACCCTTGAGTTTGAAAAGTGGCAGAATATACCCTTGGGGTTTGCACTTTAAGAGTTTGGTCCTTCAAGTTTAAAAGATATACAAAGTAAACCTTGTACTTTGGAAAGTGACATAATAGACCCCTATAGTTATAACTTTGATAAAATGACATTTTCAGTCCTTTTAGTTATAAGTTTCCGAAAGTTACGATATATACCCCTTGCATGGATTATAATTACAAAACATGTCCAAATTGCCATGCAAGCTTATTTTAACATTTCAAAAGATATTTATAGGTTATAATAAACTAAAATATGAAGATTTAACGCAACTAACCTAACTAAAGTTTAAAATAACAACTTGTTAAGCCAGAAATCAAAACGGGTTGTTTTAGGGTTTTTAAACGAAAACGCGTAGGTTTTTAATTCAAATTCCTTCAAGACTTGATAAAGTTGTTATATTAACATTATTTAAGCATGTTAAAATAGATTATAACAATATTTAACCATTATAACATTTAGTTTTAAAAAAAATACAAAATTAGGGTTTCGGGTGTACGGTTTTGGAAATGGAAAATGAGCATAAAACTTTAACAAGAGTTTATTTAGGATCATATGAACATTATAAGAGTGTAGGATCAGAAGTGGAACATCCAGAACCTGGGTTTAAGCTTATAGCTTGGAAACGGGTCAAAATTGGGACTTTTAGCTTCGTACGCCTAGAATAACGACTCCCGGGCTTCTTTTCTTGGTTTATTTTTCTTCAATTATGTTCTTGAGATTTCTTAGGATCTCTTAGGATCTTCTTGAGCAAAGGATTGTTGCTAGAAATGGGTTATAGAGGAGGAAGTGGGGGATGAGTTAAAATGAAGGCATAACACCACTATTTATAGTTATTTCGAAACTTAGAGGCCAAGGTGAGGGGGTGAGGTGTCATGATACTGATGTATCTGAGTTAGGGAGTCTATGAGGGTGATATGGTGAGGCTAGAGTGGTAGAAAGGTGATGTGGAGGTGGTTTTGGGTGTTTGTGGTGTCGCGGCTGAAATGAGCCAACAAGGTGAGATTGTGGCTTGATTTTGGCCATGGAAATGAATCAAGGTGATTGTAAGCTGCTTACGGTAGCATGTGGGTGAGTCATGAGGTGCTTGGTTGTAAAGGAAACTTTCAAAATGGGTTAAATTGCAAGAAAAGAGGTCGCGGGTTCCATACGGCTCGTTTAGGGTTTTTGGCTTTGCATTTCCAGTATTCTTGTGATATGATGATAGATATATGTTCACAAGACTTGTATTTAGGATAATTAGCAAGAATTGATAGGTGGTTCATGTTAAAAATGGGTGAAAACAAGTAAACGGGTTGAATGTTCTCATTAGGGCACGTTTAGGGTTTCTTTGATTCAATTCGCATACAAATGAAATAAAATGATGAAATGATGATTGTATATGATTAGTAATGTTGTAAATTAAGTTATTAGAACTTATTTGGGGGTTGGTTGGTGTTTATAATGGATAAAAATGAAGAAACGGGTCATGGTTTACTATTTAGCTCGGGTTAGGGTTTCTGACTTTGGTTTCTTGTAATTTCATGAAATGAGGATGAATATGGATTGTAGATGAAGTGTATGACTTGCTTGAAACTTGTACTTGATGGATTGTACAAGATTTTTAGGAAAACAGAGGTAAAACGGCTATTTGGACATCATGCATTAATGACTTGTACATTATGCTTTAAAGGACTTGTACCTTATTTTGGAGGGAAAGTATTATTCAAATGAGATGTTATATGACTTGTATATATGCTTTAGTAGCTTGTACATTCACTTTAGATATTAACCCTTTATGGAATTTAGGGTTTTAGAGGTATACGATAATGGTTTAAAGCCCGTCTTGATATAACGTTGCGAATGGTACATTATATGAGTAATGTACTTTGTAATAATGATATTAAGATATTGACTTGACATGTTATGATGTTTGCTTGACATATATGAAGAGTATCACAAGATTTGATCATCGATTTATGGCATCTCTGATATATAGTGGGCTCAAAAGAACGAAACCTTTGGCATCCAAAAACCTTTTGTTCGATTGCGAGCGATAATGAGATATTAGCGATTTTATGAGATTGGGATTTGAATGAGAATTTGAGGTGAGGATAGAGCTTTGGCCATATGATGGCCCCCGCCCGGTGGGGTGGGGTGTGGGGGTTTTGGTGGGTGGTTCCTTCATGACAAGCCTTGAGGATTATTTCAAGAGCTTCGTGTGTTTTTGGTCCATTGTATTGCACACACACTTCGAAAAATGATGATTATTTGATCGCACTTATACGAAAAAAAAAAAAAAAAAAAAGAAAATAAAAAAAAAGAGAAAGATAGGGTCATCCAGAATTATGTTTTTTTTTTACGGTTCCCTCTTTTGAAAAAAAAATTCTCGCCTCTTTTGTTGATGTTGACATTCCTTTTATGATATAAAAATTCCCCGCATGGTAGTTTTTAGTTTTGTAAATCGTTAAAATCGGCAAAGGGCCCACATGCAAAACATCAACAGGGCCAAGGATAAAATTCCCCGCATGGTAGTTTGCAAAATTGGCAAACCATGGGGTACTTCCGTTTGATATAACTCCAAGAGTCTCTAAAGGAAAATGTTCGTTAATGTCTTTGTTTTCCAAAACATCTTTGTGAGGATTCTCGAGTCTTAACAAATGAACTTCCTTTCTTGTCAAGAATGGTGATATCGAACTCTTGTAAAAGTAACACCCATCGAAGCAACCTTGGCTTGGCATCTTGTTTGTTCATGAGGTATTTCAAAGCGGAATGGTCGGTATAAACAATGCTTTTAGATAAGACAAGATATGGCCGAAACTTTTCAAAAGCATACACTACGGCGAGCATCTCCTTCTCCGTTGTAGTGTAATGAATTTGAGCTTCAGTCATCGTCTTACTAGCATAATGAATTGGTTGAAAATGCTTCGTCTTACGTTGTCCAAGAACCGCACCAATCGCAAAATCGCTTGCATCACACATTAATTCGAAAGGTAGGTTCCAATCCGGGACAACTAAGATCGGAGCTTCAGTAAGCTTCTTCTTAAGGGTTTCGAAAGCATTGATACAATCTTGAGAAAATACAAAAGGTGTGTCTTTTTCGAGAAGGTGAGTTATTGGTCTAGAAATCTTGGAAAAGTCTTGAATGAAACGACGGTAAAATCCCGCATGACCTAAAAAACTTCTAACTCCTTTGACGGTAGTCGGATGAGGGAGTTTAGCAATCACATCGACTTTTGCTCGGTCGACCTCAATTCCGGACTTAGATATCTTATGACCTAAAACAATACCTTCTTTACACATGAAATGACATTTTTCCCAATTAAGGACAAGATTTGTGTCTTCACATCTTTTTAACATTCGTTCAAGATTAGAAAGACATGAATCAAAACTATCACCAAAAACGGAAAAATCATCCATAAACACCTCCATTGTCTTTTCTATCATGTCGTGAAAAATCGCCATCATACAACGTTGAAAGGTTCCAGGAGCATTACATAATCCAAATGGCATACGACGATAAGCAAAAGTACCGTACGGGCACGTAAAAGTCATTTTTTCTTGATCATGAGGATCAATTGGAATCTGAAAATACCCTGAAAAACCATCTAAGAAACAATAGAATTCATTGCCGGCTAGACGTTCTAGCATTTGATCCATGAACGGGAGAGGAAAATGATCTTTACGAGTTGCTTCGTTAAGCTTCCTATAATCGATACATACTCTCCATCCGGTAACTAGACGTGTCGGAATTAATTCATTCTCTTCATTTGCAACGACGGTCATTCCTCCTTTTTTAGGGACACAATGGATTGGACTAACCCACGGGCTGTCGGAGATCGGGTATATCATTCCGGCATCAAGAAGTTTAATCACCTCCTTCTTAATGACTTCATGAATTTTCGGGTTCACCCGTCTTTGACTTTGCACCGATGGTTTACAATCGTCTTCCATCAAAATCTTATGAGTACAAAAACGAGGGTCGATACCCTTGATATCGGTTATTTTCCAAGCAATGGCACGTTTATGAGATTTAAGAACATTAATGAGAGCTTCTTTTTGATCGTTTTTTAAACCTTTTGCTATGATGACGGGTAACTTATCGTTTTCTTCCAAGAAAGCATATTCTAAGTGAGATGGTAAGTCTTTTAATTCCAATTCCGGAGGCTCTTCAATTGAAGATTTGGCCTCGGTAACTTCACTTTGCTTAAGGTCCATCGGAGGAAGTTGAAACGGGTCATCATTTAACAATTGTTCAAGCACATAAATGTCTTCCTCCGGATCACAATCATCATGATCACTTTCCAAAGAGATTGATTTGTCATAAAGAAAAGCATCGATTTCTTCCAAAGTAAATTCGGAAGTAAACGGCTCAGACGTCGAAGTGGGATTGCCACTTGAAAAATCATCACTAGGAAATCCTAATAATTCCGGAACATACTCCTCACAAATTTCATCAATGATGTCAATTCGGTTTACCGATTTGTCATTCGTAGAGGAGTATTTCATGGTTTGGTCTAAATTGAAAGTGACGGCTTCGTTATCAACACGGAGGGTGATTTCTCCTTCATAAACGTCAATTAAGGTACGACCGGTTTTCAAAAATGACCTTCCAAGTATAAGAGGTACTCGGGGATCAGCTTCGAAATCGACAACTACGAAATCGGCGGGAAAGTGGAATTTTCCAACTTTAACGTAGACGTCCTCGGCTAAACCCTTAGGGTAAGTTATGGATCGGTCCGCTAACTCTAAAGGTCCTTCGATATGGTGAAAGTATCGGTTAACAAAGTATTGTTATCCAAATCAAAAGGGCATTAGCATTTATGCATGCACCATAGATCGGCCAAGGCGTAACATACTCCATTCCCGGTAATTCACAAGGAAACAGGAATTTACCCGATCTCCTAACTTTTCGGAGACATTTTAAGGAGCAATGCCAGAGCAATTCTCGTTCAATGGAATATATCACTAAATTCGAGCAACTTTTCTTTGTTCATTAACACATCCCAATTGAGGACAATTCTTGGCATTAAAACATATCATGCCGCAAAATTTAATATCAAAACGCAAATCTTGAAAACATTTGAAAAATCTTCTCTTTTTAGTATGAAAGCATTTTCCTCGATTCTTTTGAATTGTCTCGTCCTTGAAGGTTAAGTAATGTTTGCCTTAGGTACCGTCTTCGGAATCTCGGGTCGGTATCGAGAGTCGATTTTGTAAAAGTCATTGGAATCTTCTCGTGGTTCCCGGAATTGTTTATGGATAACCGGAAAGGTGGGATTTGAGCGTTACTCATCCTTGGAAATTATTTGCTCCTCATGAACCGTTATTTTCCTCGGTCTCATAATCGTTCCACTACCTTTATTAATTTTCGGGAAGGTTTAGTTGAATTCGAGGGACCCACGTAAGCTACAAACCACTTCGGGTATGATTGCTTCATCTCGCCCCTCGGGTTAGGAATCATATTACATCGGAGAGAGATTCCCGAAGGTGGTGGAAGGCCACCCCACCTATTTTTATTTTGGGCATGAAAGAAACTACTTAACATTGTTTGAAGATAATTCTGGCAACATTGTTTGTGAAAAGCATTAATTCTGACTCATACAAAGCGGTTTTTTTGATGCTCTTAATAATGGTAGTTTGAATCTCGTTTATTTAACTCATCCCTTTCATCGAAGGTATTCGGAATTTGTCAAATTCATAATCGTTTTGATCATTAGACTTCTTGTAATTCAAAAAATCATTTGAAAAATCGTTCACTTGATTATTAGGCATTTGAAACGGTTGATTTTGAAATCCTTGGTTTTGAAAATTCGAAGCATGGTTAACTTGACCTTGAAAACCTTGATTTTGAAAATTGTTCCCATCGATTGTGAATTATTCCCTTGACACGTGATTTTATAATTCCTATTATGACCTTGATTTTGCACCGGCGCAAAATCCTGGTTGGTAGCCATTTGATTACTACCAAGGATTTCGGTATCAGGAAGCTTGTTGATTAAATTCCCGTGGTTGCACCAAACGATTTTGGTTATTCTCGTAGCCGGAAAATTATACCATGCATGAGCTCCACCACAAGTAAACACAATTTTCCTTAACCCGCCTTAAACCGTGGGGAGTGGATAACAACCTTTTTAGAAACCACCTCGACTAAGATCGAAAGTTGATCCGCAAGTTTGTCAATTTCGTTCATCCGTTTTGGCTAACATTATTCCCTATAATTCACCTGAGAATCATTTGTTTTGTTTCACGAATAAACGCACTTTTGACTATAATCAATTATAAGTTCAAAGCTTCCCAGAGTCTTGACTTAATCAAATTACCACCCTCCGCGCATTTAAGGATCTATGATCAGTTCTCGGATAATACATAATAAAAGGTATCAACTGAGTATAACTCCGAAAATCCCTGTGGCGTGAGGGCAAGATCTAAGCATGACCCATTAAAACGTATCCAACGCTTCACAAACAGATTTATAATCGAATATCTTATAAAAACGAGAAATTTATGTTTTTAAAGTGATGGTTTTTGAATGGGGGAAAAAATTGATTAACAAACTTGGAACGATATCATCCCAATAAAAATTGAATTCGTCGGGGGTTCTTTCTCATATACCATTTTTAGCGGCTCCCTCGAGCGAAATAAGGAAAACTCATGAGCTTAATTACATCATTAAGGCCCATTCCTAAATCGTAAGTGTCGACAGTAATCCTTTTGAAACTATTAATATAGCAATGAGGATTCTCCATTATCTAAACATGAAAACGGGTCGCTGTGAAACCAATTGAAGCAAATTAGTTTTGATCTCGAAATGAACGGCATTGATTACGGGAAAAACAATAGCTCTTACCGTAACCTCGGTGGGTGCACGGATAATTCCTCCATAGTTCGATCCGCCAACGCAACAAGCTGTTGGTCCGGAATTGGCCTTCTAAATGCAAGTTTCAACAACAACGAAAGGGTTTGTTGTTGTTTTGACGACTGTTACGATTCTGAGTTTGCCCGAGCGAGTGCGTCAAGCACTTAGAAAGGAAAAAACTATAATTAAAAGAAAAAGTTTACACAAATCTTTTTTGGATTATTTTAATTTTTAATATCAACAAATTTTTAACGGTATAACGAAAGAGACTTAAACCAAATAATCAACTAACAATCACTGTAACTCTTAAAAAATACTATTTTAAGGTGAGCCCGTACTTCGTAGAGACACAAATGGCAAGTGTTAAATCTTTGGTTCGAGTGGGAACTTTATCAAGTTCACACCGAAACTTATTTCATGATAATATCTCAATTGAAGATAATATATGTTGTGTGTTCGTTTACCACGTTTGTTTATTTAAATTTCTCTTTTTTAACAGACAATTTTTATATTTTTGATTTTTTGTGTTTTTTAATAATAATAGCTATACTAGAAAGAAAAGAAAAATATTTTTACTATTTATATAGTTTATTATGATTTTTTTTTTTGAATTTTTTTAACAAAAATGAAACTTTCGAGGATAAAGGCTATTCAAATTCTTATCAACCAAATACAACACGAGAGATTCATACTCAAATCCCCCCCCGGCAAGACGGCGCCAAAAATTTGAACGAAAGACGAATAATATCCACTAAACTATAAAAATATTTCAACAAGAGCAATTATAAAAATTCCCTTAAGAAAATTCACGTCTTGTAAAATATAATATATATAATATAAAAGTACGTATCTTTACCGAAATAATGATTTCCCGAGTCGTTTTCCCAACGATTTGAGAAATTGAAATCTCGCTTGATATTGGATACTGATTTGAATGGGTTCGAAGATTGATTGGGTTTTCTATATCTACTACTTAAAAACAAGTAATTAAAAAAAATTAAAGCACTTAACAAATTACGGGAAGCAAATAAAATGCGACAATTAAGCAAGTAAACTAAATTTTACCCCTAAAAATGTAAACTAAATTTCTAAACCTAAGATAGGACAAAAGAAACTTTAAGAAAAATAAAAACATTATTTTTTGATTGTTTTTGAATTTTTTATGAATTAAAAACTAATTTAACCTAATTAAATTTTAAAAAATAGCAAATTAAGTACTAAAAATTGGGAAAAATAATTTTTAAGCTTAGAAAAGTCTAAAATATTATAAAAGCAAAGAAAACTATTTTTAACTATTTTTATTATTAAAATCCTATTTTTAAAATTTAAAATAAAGCTTAAAAAATGAAAATTAAAATCTAAAAGTGGTGAAAATGATTTAACTGAATGTAAACCTTAAGCTATTTTTTATAAAACTAAAAACTATTTTTTTGTATTTTTCTGAAACTTTTTTCTATTTTTTATTGATTTTTTAAGATTTTAACTTTCGAAAATTGATTAAAAATAAAATAATTGATGAAAAATTATGAAAAATTTAGGAAAAATCTAAAATGTAACAAAGATTGCTAGAAAAATAAAAGGAAGAATTCAGCTTAATAAATAAGCCGAGAAAAGAGCTTATTAAGCTACGGCTTATATATGAAAAAGGGAAATGAAAACGTGTACTAATATTAAATGTGGGGAATAGATACTGGATGAGCTATTGAAGCAAATGGTTAACACGTTGGGACTATAACTGAGAGGTCGTGGGTTCGAGGGTGGGCAACCCCAACTTTTTGCAATTTTTTTATTTTTGACTTTTATGGAAAACTAAATACTAAGATTTATAGAGGACACAAAAATAAGCTATATTAATAAAAGGGACTTAAGCTAAAACTAACTAATAAGCTCTAAAACAGCTTATCAAAGCTGCTGTCACAGAAAGTGGGCTTTTGCTCTTAGTTTTACTTATAAGCTTGTAAAAAGCTCAAAATAAGTTCAAACTAAAAAAAGAAAAGTGTTCTAGAAAGCTTATAAGTTGCTTAATCTAAGAATGAAAAGAATCCTAAGCTAGAAACACTTAAAGTTAGCTAAAATTGAAGGTGAAAATGCTAAACTTAAGAAATTTAGGCAAAAAGCACAAATCCATATAAGCTCAAAAGTTCATTAAGCTATTTCTGATTAAGAGCTTTTACAAACTAGCTTAAATACTTATTGACTATATAACTAAATCATTAAATCAACTTTTTAAGACTATAAATCAAAATTTTAAGCACTAATCCTAATCCTACTATTTTTGGCTTTTTAAGTTTTTGAGTGACTTTTGACAGCAAAATTAAGCTAGGAAAATAAGCTAGAAAATAAGATTTAAGACTTAATCTATATTAAGCTACAACTAATCTAAATCCTACTTGAATCTTAGAGCCTAAAACCTATGAGTACCTAGTTAAAATCTAAGCTAAAAGTGACAGCAGTACTAACTATTTGTTAGTACTGATGCACTTGGCACAAGTGCAAACCAAGTAGTGCAGTGTTAGGATTAATGTTTTATTAACTTAGTACCGACAGTACAATAGTTAGTACTGACAGTTATACTTAGTACCGACAGTACAAAGTGTTAGTACTGTTAGTTAGTTAGTACCGTTAGTAGTAAAATAGTTAGTACCGATAAGAAGATATTTAAAAGATATTTGTGAGATATTTGTCAGAAAGTCATGTAAGACTTTTAGGGTTATCCTTAATCTATAAAAGGATAACTATTGACATAGTTAGAAGATATATGAAATAGACAATTACAAATCAGATAACATATCATAGTTAGCAATCTGTAACTATCAAGAACATTTTAAACTAAAATTGCAAATCTAACTAATCAGCACTAACTACCAGATTATTTTTAGCTTATAACAACCCTAACTAACATGAATTAACAACTGATTAAGCATTAATCTAAGATTTAAGCTTATTTTCTACTATTTTTGGTTTTTTAAGGTTTTTAAGACACTTATATTAAAGACTATGATCTAAACAGAATAAAATCAAAAACAGATAAACAACTATGATTATTAAGCTAGTTAAAACACAAATAAGCACTAATAAGCAGATCTAAGTTTAGAAAGCTATAAAACTGATATTTAAAGCAAGAAATTAAGGGAAAACTTACAATGCCTCTAGCTAAACAAGA
Organism: Tanacetum coccineum; assembly: GCA_026074375.1. Classification (NCBI taxonomy): domain Eukaryota; kingdom Viridiplantae; phylum Streptophyta; class Magnoliopsida; order Asterales; family Asteraceae; genus Tanacetum; species Tanacetum coccineum. The sequence goes on along the minus strand of BQNB010143922.1, from coordinate 2,190 downwards.
GGAACCAAATATGACAGCTACAAGCTCTCCTAGCTTATTAATAAGCTCTGGTATAAGTCCTCTGGGATCCTTCCCTTTTAGATCCCACCTTCCATAAGGCTCAAGCCAATAAATTCATGGTACACTTGTAAGTTAAACAATTTAAAGGTTTAGAAAAGTTTATTTCTGAATTGATTAAACTCTATTTTCAAGCTTAATAGACTGAAGAGCAAATAAAGAAAATTTGGCTAATTTAGAGAGCTTAAGAAAGAGACTTGGAGAAATTAAGAACAACTGAATTTCATTAAAAAGCTTGCTTACAATACTTTAAAAGGAAAATTACAAGATTAAAAACAACATTAAGCTAGGAATTTAAAATTTAAGCTAAAACTAAATTAAGGCTACGTGTGTGTGTGTGAAGAGTGAGGCTCTATTTATAGCCATTTGGTGAAGCTTCCAGACCCTCTTGCCTTGCTCTCCAATCTTTCAATCTCATCCCTTGAATCTTCTAATCATTTCCAAATGATTAATAGCCGTTTGATCAAATTGTGTGCACTCAAGGATTGCCAAGCTGTCATTCCTTGATGTGACAGCTTGTGCTTCTTTTGAGAGAGAGTCTAGTACAAAAACCCACATATACTTGTGCTTTCACCATTGCTGACGTGGCCTAGAGCTTGAGTGAGGTTATGAGATGCTTTGATTTGACCCATTTGACCCTGCCATTTCTTTGTACTTTACTTGAATTGACTTAAGCACCCTTTAATTGTGAAAAGCCCTCTGATTTTAACCCATGGTGAAACAAAGAAGACGGTGAATAGTAAAATGCCTTTCACGCCTTTTTTTTCTTTTTATAACTGAAAGAGGGTAAAACGGTTTGAACTTTGGGGAGTTGGCAATTTGAGTCCCTCTCTTTCTTTTTACTCTTTTTAGTTATAAACTAATTTTAGAATTTGCAAAACTGGCCCTTGTGGTTTATGAAAAAGGAAATGGGTAAGGATCCGGGTAGGGCCCATTTGGGTTTTGAGGCCCAATAAGGTGTAAGGGACCATTTTTGGACATTTCTAAAAATTGAGGGACAAAAATGAATTATTCTTGGTTTTGTCATTTTGTGTTTGACCAAGTTTGACCATTGTTGACTGGATTTGACTGGGTTTGACTTCCTTTTGACTGCAGCTTGACTTTTTCTTGGCTTTGCTTCCGGCTTTTGTTCACTTTTCCGTTCTCGTGTCCGTGTTTGCTTGATTTTTATGGTTTTCTTGTGATTTCTAATATATCCGTACCTGCACACACAAAACACAAATACAAGCATATTTTTGCTATTTTTGGTCTGTTTTGGGTTTAATTGGGCTATTTTAAGCATAAATAGATACATGTATTTTACACTTATCAAATATCAAAACCGGCATCAATGTGAAATCTTACATATTCAATCAAACTAAGACTTGACATATATTACCCCTGGTTGCCCGTGACGAAGCCATTACTATTCATTTCATATACATTGCTATCAATTTCCCTATAACTGTTCAGGTGAGTTCATAGCTTCGCATTTCAATATGAGTATGTTTTTAGGAGCGTTATCATGGTTTTTGTACATGTTATTTGGGTATTTTTTATATGCTTTTGCTACTAATATTGCACAAAGGTGGATTTATATGTTTGTAGCTAGCCAAGATTAAGAAAGTGAAGAAAAGACCAAGTAAAGAGGTAAAAATGAAGATTTATGCATGTACGAAGAACCCCTCATCAAGATCAAGAAGCATTTTGAGAGAAAAAGAGTCAACCATACAAGCTTCCAAGGCCCAAGATAAAGCTTTAATGAAGTTATGTTGAAGTATAAAGACCCACGGTCAAATTCCACGCATTCAGCAAGCTTAAACGAAGAAAAAATAAAAAGTGTTTGCTGAAACTTTCATCCAGCCGCCTAGGCTGGTGAGGAGCCGCCCGGCTAGAAGTTTATGTGTTCTCCAAGTTGCATTAATACTCCATTTTAATGTACCATTACTCCCTAGTCCAATCGTGTCCCCATATTAACTTATTTCCTGGCATTTTTATGACACCTTTTGGGCCAAGTTTGATACTTAATGGCTAAGGGTTGTTTTCCACTATAAATACAAGCCCCATGGCTTAGTTTTCCACATGGAAATTTACCCCCTTCTCCCAAAAATGAATTTCCACCACCATTATCACTCCTAAAAGACTAAAACCTGT
>BQNB010143921.1:4519-16926 GCA_026074375.1 Tanacetum coccineum | reverse complement strand
TTTTGACAATATCAATTATGTATTGAGCTTTGAATATGAACAAATAATGGATAGGAAAGGCTTTATTATACCCAACTACTAACAATATATGATTATCCATGAATCTAAGGCCCGTTTGGTGTGAGGTTTTTGAACCAAGGGTTTAGGATGAAACCAAAGTTTACATGTTTGGTATAAAAATATACTAGTAGCATTTAATGTTGGGCCCATACCCATTTTAAAGGGGATACAGAATTCCTATCACAATTGGATGGTTTTCTCTCTCTCACCAATTTTCTTTTATTTTTTATTTCTTGTCAATCAATTTTTTTTTTCGCTTTGCATACTTTTTCATGTAAGGTTGTAGTAATTGTGGGCCCATCAACAAATTTTATATGTATTTATCTTTTAAATAATTATAAATCTCAATATTAATTAATTTATACTTCAATATATAACACAAATAACTTTTATATTTTCTTTCTCTTACCTCAAATCCAAATCCTAATCCTAATCCAAATCTAAATCTAAATCCAAATTCAAATCCTAATCCTATTTATATACCAAACGGCCCAAGTGTTACCGGTCATTTGAATGTTTTTGGTTAAACCGTTTAAAACGCATAACACACAACCAAGTGTCACCTTTTGGCAATTCTAAAGGACAAGCACTATAATTTAAAGACTCATAGAGTCATAGGGATGCAAATAATGAGTTTCTATCAAACGACCATTGATTCACATGTTGAAACTTAAAACTAAAACATACACCTGTGAATATTACAACTTTAATGCTCCAAAAATAAATAATATTGTATTCTTCTAAGCATAAAAAAAGGATCATCAACGGTACCACACGTTCAAACGCGGGTGACATGACATGACTTATAAAAAAACTAATTATTGGGCATAAGAAAATGGTCGCAAAAGGTCGCCTAAAATGCGTACTCGTGGGCCAATGACGTAATAGATTGATGAAATTTACTTTACTTTAAACATGGGAATTATTTAAGTTTGGTATGAATGTATCATGTACATGTCTTCTTGACTCGATCTAAGTCAACTACAAAATAGTTTATACAACTTTTTTATTACCAATGGTAGAGATAGACGATTAGACGGTTATTCGCTTATTAACTTTGACTTGGTAGATAATGTTGGCTCAGTTTAATATCTTTCAGTCTTGTAAGAGAGTTTGAACAAAAAATAACTTGAGTTAATTTAGTCTCGTTCAAAACAAAACAGTTTAGCTTATAACTCCTTCAGTATACTTTGAAAACCAAGATGTCTTCTCTTCAGCTATTGCAGCGGTTCAACATCAGAAGTTCAAGATACTTAGAATGAGTTTAGAATGAGTTTCAGTTCAGCGTGGATGGCAGTGTCACGTTGAACGATGTCGATTTCCTCATAAGTTAAACAAATCGTTTCTGATTCTAGATGGTTTACAAAGTAGAAGAGAAGATTTGCTTTGAGTCAAAAGAAATAAAGCAACCAACGGGCCTTTGGTCTAATGGTATGGAGGTTTTACCCTCCTAGGCAAGGTCTCAAGTTCGAGTCTTGTCTAGGGCGATAGGGGTTTCCTCCCGTGTGCGTAAAGGGAAGGGTGTCATTGCCTTTTGGGCTAGACTCAACCTGATTGTGTGGGCTCGCTACGCCTTGTGAGCTAGGGGCCATGTAGCCACAATTGCCGTTCAAAAAAAAAACAAATTTATTTGTGTATATTTCCTATATATAACAATAAGCAGGGGCTGTTAAGTGCACTTAACGATCGTTAAGCTCCGAGACAAAAAAATTTGATGAACAGTAAATATAGAGAGGATGAACAGTAAAATGAATAGTACTAACGGTCGTGACTTAACGGCCGTTAACTATTTTTTTTAACTTTAATATTAAAAAAAAATTTCCAACACAAATTTTACGTAATTGGTCCTTTATGTTCGTGAATTATCCTTCGGGTTATCAAGTTACGAGAATAGTCCCTGAGATTTTCCGTCGGTTGCAAAATTAGTCCTTAACATAAAACCTCGCGCTCCGCAGCGTAACACGACCGCAAAACCTCTTTAGAAACAAATACCATGTTCATATATTTGATGGGGTATTAATTAAATTAAAGAGGAATGAGACATGCACCAAATTGTCCATCATCACCTAGAACTTGAAAATGATTATCAACCTAACTTATTTTAACCTGTCAAGAAAATAAAACATTAACGGTCAAAGACAAATTGCTTGTTGGCAGCCGGTTGAATATGCTTATATGTTGAATAAACTCTATGTAACAGCAACCTTGATAATGACCTCCTAAAACAAACAATGTATTTCAACCATACATTATGTGTTGAATAAAGGGTTAATATGACACTAAAATTACCTCAACATTTAGGTATAACTTACGTTGTTAAACATTTTAACGAGTTATATCGATCATCTCTTGGAAATCGAGAAAACAATAACCATTATGACTTACAAATGTAGGTATAATAACTAACGTGGATAAAAAAATAATTTTTTTTAATAAAAAACGGACAACTACAAAAAGTACGTTACTATTTGTGACATTAACCCTTCGCTTAACAACAAAATATTCAAGTCATTTTTGCTACAATTAAACCATCAAAAGTTTCGTAAACAAGCCTAAAACTATCAGAAAGCTTTGTAAGAAAGGACTATTTCTGGTAAAATTGCTAAACAAGATGGTCGATTGTCGTCTTTGCTCCACCAATGATCTTGTTCTTGTATGAAATTTATATTCGCAACACATGTGTCAAGACACTTCAAGGCTTGAACAAAATGCTCATGTTATTTGTACCCCTCTTAAAACACCATTTGTACATCCCTTTGTTTTTCTTTTTTTTTTTATCTTTTTTATTTTTTTTTAATTTTTATAATTTTGTTTATATTATAAAACTGTGAAACTGAAAGTGCGGAATAAAAATTATAAAGTTTAACAAATCAAAAGCATGAAACTGTCAAAAAATACGCAACAGAACCTGATATAAAACTGCGTTATACTGTAAAAGGGGGTTACAAAATGAATCTTTTGTACCTTTTCGTATTTTAGGTGGGCCACAGGGAACCAAAACAAAGGGGTACCAATGAGTAGCACAGTGAACAAAATATCAAAACATATCGCTAAGAAAATAGAAAAAGAAATATCTTTAAAAATATACAGATAGTCATAGATAAATGCAAAGCACTGGTGTCCCCAACCGCACCAACCACACACACCACGTCAGAATAGAATTTACATAATACACATACAACCTCATTGATGCAATGATTCAAAACCACGATAATATTTAGTCATCCGAGAAATGAGGATGCGAAAAATACTTGTTTATGTAACTATTTCCATCAACAACACCTCACAATTACAATGAACACATATCCAACTCTGTCACTTTAGAATGAACACATATCCAGTCTGCGACTTTAGGTTGTCAGCATCCGTCAGATATCCAGCATCAGTGTAGCAAGAAACTCTGAGCTCTCGTTCCATATTACCTCCATATACCAGAAACATATCCTTAGTATTGCGAAGATACTTAAGAATATTTTTAACAGCAGTCCAGTGTTCTTCACCCGGATTCTGTTGAAATCGGCTTGTCATGTTCTGTGCGAACGCAACATCAGGACGAGTACATCTCACAGCATACATAATAGATCCTATAGCCGAAGCGTAGGGAATATTTTGCATGCGCTGTTTCTCAGCAGGCGTTGAAGCACCTTGTGACTTACTCAATTTAAGCTTTTCTTGCATTGGGATCGTTCCACGTTTGGAATTTTCCATATAAAATCTTTTCAAGATTTTCTCAATGTAAGCACTTTGATTTAAACCAATTAACCGCTTTGACCTATCACGGTAGATCTTGATTCCAAGAATATATGCAGCATCCCCTAAATCTTTCATAGCAAAACTTCTTCCAAGATAGGATTTTACATCTTGTAACATTGGAATGTTGTTTCCCATGAGTAATATGTCATCGACATATAGAATTAGGATAGCGACATAACTCCCACTAGCTTTTAGGTATACACATGGCTCATCAGGATTTTGAGTGAAACCGAATTTCTTGATTTCATCATCAAATCGCTTATTCCATTGCCTTGATGCTTGCTTAAGTCCATAAATGGAACGCTTAAGTTTGCATACATGGTTAGGATATTTTGGATTCACAAAACCCTCAGGTTGCTCCATATAGACTTCTTCGGAAAGATGTCCATTGAGGAAGGCGGTTTTGACATCCATTTGCCATATCTCATAGTCATAGTACGCGGCTATAGCTATGAGAATCCTTATAGCTCTAATGTCTGCAACAGGAGAAAAGGTTTCTTCATAATCAACCCCGTAGGTTTGAGTGAAGCCCTTTGCTACAAGACGAGCTTTAAAGATGTATACTGCACCATCCATGTCAGTCTTTTTCTTGAAAAGCCACTTGCTACCAACGGTTCTAGCATTGGGAGGAAGCTCAACTAAGACCCATACATCATTGTCTTTCATGGATTGCATTTCCACATTCATCGCATCAAGCCATTTCTTGGATTCAGGATCCAGCAATGCAGCTTTATAGTTAGCGGGTTCACCGAGATCCCCTAACTCATGTTCCTCAGTATCGATGTATAAACACAATCGATCTGTGGGACGACGTGTCCTTGTGGACCTACGAATGGGATTGATATCACTTTGAGGTTCATCAATTTCTTGATCATCCTCTTCATGATTTAAGCTAGTGTCTACAGAAGGATTTGTATCTTCTTCTTGAATTAGTTCAAGATCTTCCACACTCCCATAATGCTTTCAGATCTATAAGATCATTCTCAAAGAACTCAGCATTCCGAGCAACAAAAACTTTGTTCTCAGATGGGTTGTAGAAAGAATATCCCATTGTTTCCTTTGGGTATCCTACGAAGATACACCTAAAAGATCTAGGATCAAGTTTGTCAGGTTTGGTAAGTGTATCACGCTTAACAAGTGCCTCACAACCCCAGACTTTTAAGTAAGACAGCTTAGGGGCTTGCCCATGCCATATTTCATATGGTGTCTTGTCAACCTTCTTAGTTGGAACCATGTTGAGAATGCGTGCAGCAGTCTCAAGGGCAATCCCAAAGGACTTTGGAAGAGTAGTTTGACTCATCATGGATCGAACCATGTCTAGCAGTGTTCAATTTCTCCTCTTTGACACTCCATTGTTTTGAGGCGTGTAGGGAGGAGTGCGATGGGCAATAATCCCATGCTCCTTTAGATGATCCAAAAACTCTTGACTCATATATTCACCTCCATGATCAGAACGTAGTGACTTAATGGTCTTCCCGAGTTGGTTTTCTACTTCCTTTTGAAATACCTTAAAGGTTCAAACCTTCATGTTTATGTTTTAGCAGGTAAACATAACCATAACGACTGAAGTCGTCAGTAAAAGTGACAAAGTAGTTAGCTCCTTGTCTAGACACTATTCTAAATGGGCCACATACATCGGTGTGTATTAGTCCAAGTAGATCTTTAGCCCTTTCCACTTGATGTGAATAAGGTTTTCTTGCCATCTTACCAGACAAGCATGAAACACACTTTCCTAATGACTCAATGTCAATAGAATTGATAAGTCCATCATGTTGCAACTTTTCAATGCGTTTCTTGCTAATGTGTCCAAGACGACAGTGCCACAAGAGAGAAGAGTCTAAATTAATTTTGGCTCTTTTATTGCTAATTGCATACATAGAACTATCGTTTGTATTAGAACAAGACATATCAATTTCAAAAATACCATCCCGTGGGACAGCCATAAAATAAACTAGATTATTCTTTGAAACTGAAATAACATTGTTTTCATCAAAGCGGTTAATAAAACCGTCATCAAACAAACGTGAAACTGAAATAACACCTCTAGTAATAGAGGGAGCATAATGACAATTGTTCAAGACAATAACTAATCCACTAGGGAGCTCTAAATGATAAGTTCCAATTGCTTCAACGGCTGCACGATGACCATCGCCCACGTACAGACTCAAAGCACCTGGTTTCAGCTTCTTACTTCCCCGTAGACCCTGAGTAGTAATACAAATATGAGTACCACAACCAGTGTCATAAATCCAAGATTTACTAGGAAAAGAATAGAGTTCTATGGTGAAAATACCCGAAGCGCTAGCTCCCTGAGATAGCTTCTTCTTTTTCATCAACTCGGCGAGATACACGGGACAATTCCTTCTCCAGTGCCCAACTTCACCACATTGGTGGCAAATGGCGTCCTTTGTTGGGTTATCCTTCTTAGGTGGTGGAGGAGTCTTAGGTTTAGGAGCAAATGGTGCATTGTTAGGTGCATAACCCATCTTGCCTTTGCCTTTACCATGATCCCCCTTAGCAGCTTTGTGCGGTTTATTCTTTTGTTTTTTTGAACCCTTCCTGCTCATATTGCATGAAGTGCAGGATTAGCATCTTTCTTTGGCAGCGATTCTTCATGCAGCTTAAGCATGGCATGTAGTTCATTCACGGTCTTCCCCATGTTGTGCATATTGAAATTCTGCACGAAGCTAGTAAAATCCTTATTTAGAGAGACTAAGATAAGACTCACTACAAGGTTTTGACCAACTGGTTGACCGAGTCGCTCCAAGTTGTCAATGTAGCCCTTCATCTTAAGAACGTGAGAGCTAATAGATTGACCTTCCTCCTACTTGCAAGTGTGAAATTCTCTCACAGTCTGCAGAAGTTCCTGTTCAGCTTGTTTGGAAAACATAGCTTTTAGTTCTTGGAGCATGTCATAAGCACCAAGATGAGCTAGATTTCGTTGGATATCTAGGTCCATGGTCAACAACATGAGTACAACAACTTCCTTTTGGCTTTTAACCCATGCAGCATGAGCTGCAAGGTCCTCAGGAGGAATTTGCTGTCCATGTGGTGCACCTGGTGCAACAGGAATAGGATGCTCAAGGTAATATTCCTTGTCTTCAATTGAAAGTACCAAACGTAGTTGTCTGTACCAATCAATGAAGTTGGGTCTAGTGAGTTTTTGTTTCTCGAAGAAACTCCTGAATACCGAATTGTTTCCGACTGAGGTAGTCATCTACAATAAAAGTTCAAACAATTAGAATTTTCGATAATTAAATTCTTAATAGAATTAACTACCCAATTAATTTACTAATTAAGACTAAGATCCAACTTGCAGTCGCACTTATTACCCAAGGTCTGACCAGGATGTAAACAAGTGGGGCAAGAGTGTAAAGCGACGAGCGTTTAATTGCATTTATGCAACTCATAGATTTATGATACTTGTCCAAACATTAGTCAGCTGTAATAATGTTAAGAGCCCATGTTTATATCATCTTATGCCCGGTCCAGGGCTGGACCAAGAGACTCAATTAAAGTCGACCCCCCCAATAAAAAGAAGAAAACAAGACTTGTGAAAATTATCAAAGTCTGCCCCATAAAACTAAAATTCCCCAGGGGTTGGTATGGGTCCAGGGTCGGACCAAGAGACTCAAACCAATAGCAGACAAACTGTTCTACGATGGGGTGGCAATAGACTTAAAATTTCTAGGGGTATTCTACAAATAAAAGTGACAAAACGTGTACAAAGAAGCATGTAAACCGACTTTGTAAACACTTGTTTTAAAAACTTTCATAATACACTTAGAAGTGACATTCCATGGTTATCCGTAACTCCAATCGAACGGTCCGCCAAAGAAAGCGGAGAAAAAGGTCAGCGCGAATCGACTAAAAAACCTTATTTCTTTAGGAATATACGTAAAAACAAACCCTCCTTAAACTTCTCTTGTAGTCTGTTCTATGTGGATGAGCCGTACTTTCCAGAGTCCCTAGCGTCCACGTTTTTGAATTCATGAAAAACAAGTTTCCAGTAAGTATAGTCTTATTAATTTTACAAAAAACAATTTTCCACGAAACAAATGTTTGTCCTATGACATGCATTTTTAGAGTGGTAAAATTAATAGACTACATTTACATCATCTATTTAGTCATATGCAAATTAAATTTGGCGCGTAAATAATTTGACATTTAATAATCAATGGCTTACAAAGATTCTAATCAAAAGAAGACATTAAGCAATACATAAACATGTTAAAATCCCGTTCTCTACTCCAGTCTCTTCCCCAAATTGGGAACCATAGACCCTCACTACACTAGGTTTTCTGCTAAAGTGACTAGATTCGCCCCAATTCACCACATATTGTGGATTGGTGGTCATATAGCCGATAGGAAATAATTAAAAAAAAAAAAAGGAAAATCAAATGCAAGCTAAATTTAACATTTTAATTTTCCTTTTACCTATATTGGCACCTTTAATAGTTTTTCAGGATCAATATCAACTTATTTATTTATCTTATGGCAAGAATCTAAATTATTTTGTCATGATTTTCTAGTAAAACCATAAATAAAAATATTAAACGCAGCATTCATAGACCTATGTTTTAATTATAGGCATGTAAACCAGGCATATATTAAAACATAAGCGTGTAACACATAAAGCTAAAACGAGGTGGCTCGTGATGCCACTGTTGGGATTTAAATACCTAGGTAACTAGTTTAGCCACGAGTGCGCAGCGGATAGGACCTAGTAATAGCATATGGTTAAAATTGGGGGGGGGGGGGGGGGGGGGGGGGGGGGGGGGGGAGTGATATATATACATTAAAAAGGTAAATAGAAACGCGTACCTTTTGTTAATAAGGATCAAGAAACGAACAGAGCACTAAAATATTTGCCCCCCCTCTAAACGTTGCTCACAACACCACAAAAGTCTCGTACCAAATCCGAACACGTTAAGCTATGCTAGGCTTAACTTCACTAACTAACAACCTTTGTTTTATATCCCGATTACCACGCAAACCCTTGACTTGTAACCGAATAAATAAAGAACCGAATTAGGGTTTATAAAACCCTAATCAACCGAAAACCTTGTAACCGAATAACAATAAACCCGAATACCCTTTTGGGGTTTATTTGCTTCGAACAGTAACCAACAAAACAACCACTTTTTTGCCCGGTACTGTAGCACTGTAGCAGGCACTGTAACAGCTACAGTGCCACCGACCATTTGTGAAATGTATTATAGAGTAATGTGATGAGGACCAAAACTAATACAAGAATAGAGGATAACTTTGTCATATTTAAGTTGCATTAGAAGTAAAGAGAATTGCTACATCCACATAAGATTTACAAAGACAAATCCACACAATGATGTGTCATGAAAATTATTGATAGTATCTCTCATCCTTTTTATTTTTTTCATATATATGCATCCACAAATCAACTTACACATCATTTTGTGGATTTTCTTTTGTAAAACTTATATGGATGTAGCATTCCTCGTAAGTAAATTAGGATTTATTTCGAGTTTAGTTATATTTTAGGTTTATCTTTATTTATTTGATTATGATAATTATTTTATTAGGAAACCTTTTTGAGTCGTTTTAAGATTATTAGGTCTATTTAAACTAGCCCATTATAATTTAGATTTTAGATTATACAATTATTTGGTGTGTTTACACGTTTTATTCTTCTCTTCATCAAATATCATAACCTTTAGGATGGTTTGTTTATGCAATTAACCTGTGCACTAGGGCTGATTATAATATACCGCGGACCAGACCAAACATATTTCGGTTCAGTCCTCGGTCCATCATTTTCCTCATATTCGGTGTTCGGTCCAGTCCGGTCCGGGCCAGTTCGGTCATACACAAAAGTTGCAATTATCCTTTGTTGGACCGGACCGACCCGGACATAGAATGACCATATCGGTCCGCTCCTTGGTCCTGTGTTTTGGACAAAATCAGTTTTCGGTCCGGTTCAATCTTGGTCGGTCCTTTTCGGTTTTCAGACTGTCATCAGGTCTATTGTGCACAACATGATTGTGAACAAAGCCTTCAGATGTCCTACTTCAAATGGTAGTGAGAGCCACTTTCAATTTAATCAGGTCATCACTTTCGGTCTTTATCTTTTATCAATTCAGGTTTTTTGTTCTTTATGTTCTTTTTTTTTCTTTAGTTATTTTATTCTGAGGTGTTCTACATTCATAAAATGTTTACAAAAATTTTTCTCACAAAATGATTTGTCATGCATCCATTGGGAGTTATGAATGTAAAAGGTAGAGATAGAATTGATTAAGATTAATTTGATTGGTGTCAAGTCATTTTGTGAAACTTTGTTTGTAAAATTTTTGTAGATGTAGTATTTTCCCTTTATTCTAAAACAAATTAAAAAAAAGTTTTTCATCTTCATCACACTGTTAAAAAAACATTTTATTAAAGTTGTAGATAGAGAAACAAAAATACATTAGATCTCAGTTTTTTTAACAACAATACAACTGGTTTTTCATTTCTCCTCAATCACCATATTTAGACGCTGAACTTCTTTTCTAAGCCACCTCAGTTGTGTTCTTATATAAGAATTTAGAATCCTAAATTTGTATTTTACAGAAAAAGATAGGTCAAGAAGCAACTAGAGCCATGCATGAGCTACGCTTAAAATCTAAGATTCATTTATGAGGCATAAATAGAGGTGTCCCACGCAATGATAATCTGAGCTTGCCAGTGTCATATGCATGATTGCATTAAATTTGTTTCAGCGACACTAAAGTAAAAACATTCCTGTTCCCGGTTGAAGACCAGTAGTATTAAACGTTTAATTAGAATTCGTGATATTCCATGTTAAATTAGTATATTATACGACTACCAGCAAGTTATGAGAGATTTTTTTAACGGCGACTAATTCTCTCATTTTGTATACACTAGTTGGTTACCCGCGCATAGCGGCGGCAATAAAATTTTTACTAACTTAACTCTTTACGTAATTTTCTACCCGCTTAGTAATTTCATTTCACAACACTTTGAATGTATGTGTTCATTGTATGTGTTCGTTTGAGTTTCCCGTAGCTTTCCCGCAATACCATATTAACATCATCATTCTCGCATGTAAAAAGACAACACTCTCTCCGAAAATATATAGTTTTAACGTATCAAGTTCATATTTAATTAAGGTTAAAGTTGTAAAAAATACAAATCAACATAAAAATAAACCCGCTAAAAATGTAAAAAACAAAAAATTATAAAAATATATCAAAATGGATGTTGAATGAAAGAGCATAAAATTTTAAAAAATATGATGAAATTAGATCATAATAAAATTAAATTGATAAAAAGATATTTCAATTTGAAAATAGAGGTGAATTTTTAATCAAAAAGTGACACATGTCACTTTATGATGTGGTTTCTTAAAATGAGATGGATGGTCAAGATTGCACCTCCTTATTTTAATTTTTAATGGGTCCCACATTATAAATGCTTTATATAGTAGTATAGATATAGGGCAATAAATCAAGATGCCATATTATTACCATTTATAGTGCATGATGGCATTATAAATGTACTGTTTTATACTAATACTAGACTATAGACCCGCGAGTTTCACGGGGCAATAAAAAAATTATAATTAGTGATAACTTGAAAAGTACAACACCGATATGTATTACCCGGTTAAAATAATACATTCACAAGATATTCAGGGTGTATACTATCTAAGATCTTTACTAACATTTTTTTAAAACGATTAAGGGAGTCTTAATACACCTCAGTCTAGTGTAGAAACCATTACATGTTACCTCTGTTCAAGGGGCAAGACTGTTATTTCACCTCCTAAGACGCTACAAAGAATAATTGTTTATAAGTTGAAAGTTACACATAACATCTCTTCAATGTTACAAGTAAAGATCATAATCCACCAAATGACCACTTCCAACTTTTCAGCACAAGCGTTTTTCCTCTCGAGCCTAAGATAGAAAAACACAAATGGTCACATTTCAACAACTATATATAAAATTATATGATAAAGATAATGTTAGGTAATTTACATCTTTCATGAAGCTCTTTAGCTAATTCTAGCATGACCAGGCTCTCGTCTAAAAGCTCTGCAAGTTTATCCGCCTCTTCACAATCTTTAATCGCCTCGTGTTCCAAGTTTTATGCTATGGAAATCTTTCGTGCAACAACCATTGCAGCATCTTCCAATGTTTATCTATTAGCCGGATTTGTAATACTTACCCGTGTAGTTTGTGCCACATCGTTGTTAACATTATATGTGATAGCAACCACTTGCTGGGATGTTTCAACACCAAAACATGCACTATATTACTTGTAACGGTTGTCCACCTGCATTTTAGAAGTATTTTATTAAAATAATCGGCAAGTAATAGCGCCGTTCACGCCATATCTTACTAAATTACTTTTTCATTTGTCAAGTTTTAGTCATTGTGCTTTTCTTTATACATCCATTCGTTAAAAGATGGTTTTGTTTCCCATAGTTACTTTTATAAGAGATGATAATTATTAAAACACAATATTATATCTATGTATAAAAATGTTATTATTATAGATAGTGTTAGAATATGTATAATAAATGTAAATGGGTTCAAAAAGGACCTAAATGGGAC
>BQNB010143920.1:1640-16926 GCA_026074375.1 Tanacetum coccineum | reverse complement strand
TGACGCCTTCTTGCTTCTACTTCAGCTCTTTTTGCTTGGGGACTCTGTTAACGACTATCAGAACGTGCGGATGTAGCTGGATCCTTTCTTCCCAACCTATTAAACACGCCTCCTTCCTTTCGTGGCCGAGGCCGCGGTGAAGGGGATCTGTACTTTTTAAGCCTTTTAAAGACACTGGCATGTGGTGATGGGCTTCGGGAATGCTTGTCTCCGTGCCTTCTTTTGGGTTCTGTTCGGGCGGTTGGTGTCTTAGATTCAGAGTAGTGCGATTCTTCACGGCTTCTTATCTTAATTCCGGACTCGTCGCCATAGATCAGTCGTGCTTTCACTGCGTTGAGTTTGTCTTTCTGCTCTTTTTCTTTTTGCATCTTTTCGGCGATGAGCGGCAAGAGTTGGTGATAGTTTTTGTCGCACATTTCCCTAAGAACCTCGTCAGACATAGGCTCCTCAAGACCTTGGGGACCATTCCTTCCCCCCGTATTCCTCACGGCGGACGTGGGATTGTTTGTGATTTGTTGTTCGTGAGTGCTCATGGTGAGTTTTTAGAGAATCGTGGTTGCGTAAGGGTCCCACGGATGGCGCCACTTGTTAGTACAAAATTCGTGTCGGGTCTGGCAAGGTGTTGAAGTCCTTTGTCGGGCCGGGCCTCCAAGTGACTTGAGTGTTCGATCTTGTACTAGAGCAAGAGAAGTGATATGATTTTCTGCACAATTAAAAGTAAACCGTTAGCCTTACCGTGGGGACGGACCCCACGATTAGACTCCGGCGTGAGAGTAAGTATTCATATTGTCAGAGTATATGTCAGAGAGGATAAGAATAATTGTGTACCTTTTGGGGTGTATTGTGATCCCTATTTATAGGTGTCTAGTACTAGGGTTTCCTAGTATTTTGGTTACTTTAGTAGTGGCCAGAGTGGGTCCCTTGTCGGGCAAGGATCCGCGATAATCGTGTTGAACGGATGCGGATGTTTTCCGCGGACGGATCGTCCTATAGGTGGATCCGCGGACGGATTGTCTATAACTGGATCCGCGGACGGATCGCTGGGTTCGGGCCGTGGCCCACGCGAGATTGGGTTTTACTATGGCCCGTTATTGACAGGTTGGGCCCAAAAGCCCGAGTAATAATGTGGCCCAAGCCCAGAGGCTTGGTACACCTAGTATACGTCATCAATATTCATCTTAATTAACCACGATTATGATTTAACAAGATTTCGACGGATGAGTAACAAAGACATTTTTTATATAACAATAAATGAAAAAGCTTCTTATAACAATAAATGAAAAAGCTTCTTATGCAAGATAAAAATTCAAATTACTTTGAAAAAGCTTCTTATGTGAATACGTTGTTAATGTTGGGTTTTACAATCTAATTAACAATTAATTAACACGAGTACGCAGCGGAATTATAGATTACATGTAGAATACATTAATTAACAAGGATAGAAGATGTATACCTTTTAGCACGAAACGATACACCGCTTAAGGTAACCGTTAACACCGTCTTTTATATACGCGTGTGTATAAAGCTAATACCACGCGAACCACTAGGATCAAAGAATAATCCCTCTACTTCGACACACACTACACGTCACGGAGATACGCTAGGATGCTAGTCCTTTTTTCATGAATAAGACAACCGAACACGATGTTCTTGTTTGAATATATATTTTGTTGATCGAATAAAAAAACACTTAAGTATTCTTTTTGCCAATCATGTAGACAAAAGGAATAAACACCATGATATTAACATACATCACATCATCATCATCCTACATGCGTATGATGTTCATGTATGTATTACATGCAACTGATTTATATCCAAGTCGAACACTGGAATATGGGTTTTAGTATTGTGTTTTGTCGTATGGTTTTAAGATATAATATCTATCGTGTCTTCCGAATGAATGAGGCAAGGGGGTTATATAGCTTAAAGACTTGTTCTCCAGTCAACTCCAAAACACTCTCTATGTTGCTAGAAAGTCATTACGGGACCCTCCTACTTTTCTTGTTCGACCGGTCACAACCAACACCCCACGGGTTTGGTTTTGTACTAACAAGTCCTTAACTTGTTAATATATTTTAATTAGTTCTAACGTCTAACGTTGTAATTAAAGACCGTTTAATTATTTCGTGAAACATATTAATATAATTAATAAAAATATTAATTACATTAATAAACATATTCTCTGCGTAAATGTGTGCGTCCCCATAGGCTCAAATAATTCCCGGATATATATAATTTATATTTTGTTCATATTCCAACAGCTCCCACTTGGACATGTATAAATTATATAATAACATTGGTAAGCGTCTAACAACACGCCGATGCTCCCAGAAACATCCGAGTGTGGTTTCTCAAAACACGAACAAAATGATTTATGAATTTACAATCCCTTTGTTTCCGATACCATTGTTAAATTGGATATGGATCAATGTCATTCCATATTTAACGATTCTGTTTCTCATATATGAAGTAATCAAGATTACTGAAAATCAATGAGACATATCTACATGAGTTTTCAGGTACGGCCATACATACATCTGATTATTTCTATGAGGGGCCAAGTGGTTCTTATTACAACAATGTGATAGGAACAAAAATTCTATATTGACTACAAGTGTCCAGTCATCATGTGGCATAAACCATTCTGACATAGCCCTTATTAGTTACCTTATTCAGGACAACTTAAACTATATCAAGAAGAAATATCTACTTTATTGCATAAACCTACTTGCGTCTTTAAGCCTATTGAATTTATGTAATAAAATCACAAACAAAGATTCACTTGATGAAGTCGATCCACTAAATTTGATATTCTTATGGGGGGATATCCATTTTCATCTTATGAATTTCATGTGAGTTTGGTGGGCTCATCTTAATATCTCCAATATCACCAATCAATCAAATTGTCTTAGTTTAACAATATTCCCATATTGTTAATCGACAACGGATTAATTTAGAATAATACATTTATTATTCATGGATTTAAACATGCAAATATAGGACACAATTTAAGATATATATATAACAAAATACCAAGTATCATTATCATAAAATAAATTGTTCAAACATTCCTTATCCAAATACTAAACCAGATCTTCATGAAACTTACTAGCTAAACGAAGTCCATGCTCCTAGCATGTTGAGTAAGCTTTCCTTTAGGTAAAGCCTTCGTAAAAGGATATGCTAGATTGTCATATGTGTGAACTTTAAGAAGGTTACTTCTATGGTAGTGTCTGGCGCCCCTCTGAACCCCCGGTTCGTTGGCAATAAGAAGTGCGGCTGAATTATCGCAAAACATCTTAATTGGTTCGTTTATTGTTGGTACTATACCAAGCCCTGAAATAAACTTCCTAATCCAAACAGCTTCATCTCTGTTCTAAGAGCTATGTAATTTCAGCTTTATGTTATCAGGCCTTTCAGGGTAGTTACTTACTTAGAGCTTCCTAGTCTTACTGCGCTTCCGTTCAAAGCGAAACGTTATTCGTGTCAGAGATTTTCTTCATCTAATCGGTCCAATCCAGCATTGCAATAGCAATCAACTCGAAGTTTAGCTTCTGGATTTCTACCATAAACCAAAAACATATCTTTTTCTTAAATACTTAAGAATTTATTTTAATCAAAAGTCCATGTGGACATCACCAGGATTCTGTTACCTCGGGTTAGTCCTCCACTTTTCGGAATATTGGCTCAGTTGCACGAGAAGGTGTTTTGTCTTTGTTGACGCCTTTTGTTTCAACATCAGTTCTTTGTGCCTTTGAGGGACTTCGCGGAAATGGACTATCAGAACGTGCATGAATGTATACTGGCTCCTTCTTCTCAATCTTGTCAAACACGCCCCACTGTTCTTTCCGCTAAGCCGTGGGCTGTGGTTGAAGGGGATCTGTTCTTCGCTTGAGTCTTTTGAATTACTCTCGGTGTGTGGTGACGGGCTTCGGGGAATGCCTGCCTCCGTTGCTTCTTCGGGGTTCTGTCGGTTTTGCGGTTGTGCGCTTTTGGCTTCTGAGTAGTGCGATTTTCTTCATGGTTTTCTTATCTTAATTCCGGACTCTTCTCCATAGATTAGCCGTGCTTTTACAGCATATTGTGTGTGCTTCTGCTCTTTTTCTTATTTGCATTTTTTTCGGCGATGGAGTAATGAGTTAAGAGGTTGGTCGATAATTTTTGATTTTCGCACATTCCCTAGCACTCATCTGACATGAGGCTCTTCAATCCGGGGACCATTCATCCCCCCTGGTTCCTACGGCGGGACGTGGGATTGTTTGTGGACTTGCTTCGTGAGTGTGCTCATGGTGAGTTTTTAAGGAAAACGTGGTGTGTAAGCGGTCCCACGGATGGCGGCCACTTGTTAGTACCAAAATTCGTGTTAGGTTTGATTGCTGTAAAAGTCTTCTTTTAGGGTCGGGCTTCAAGCACTTGGATACCGGTTCTTTTTCTAGCCTGTTGGCAAGAGAAGAGAACGTGATGATGTTCTGCACAATTAAATAGTAAACCTCTGAGCACTTAAAAGTTGGGACGGACCCAACGATTAAGCTCCGGCGTGGAGATAAGAGTACACATATTTGTCAGTAGAGATGTCATGAGTATGTGTGTAAGAGTGTAATGATTCTTAGACGTAAATGTAACCTTCTTGAGATGTACTGTGACTCCTATTTATAGGTGTCTATATACTGGGTTTCTAGTTACTTCCCGGCTACTTTTGGTAGATGGTCGGAGGGGGGTCCTTGTAGGGCATGAAAGGGTCCAGTTAATCGTTGTTTGCAGGACGCGCAGTGTTCTTACGGCGAGTCAGTGTTTGTCTCCTCGGCGGGTGCGACGGCGTGCGGCCAAGAAGATACTCGCAGTGAGTCTATGTCCATATCCGGAGCAGGTGCACCCATGACGGGATCCTTAGCGATTCCAGAGCTATTTGTTGTTTTATGTGGACTGGGCCCATATAGTAAGTATATTTTATGAACTACACCCAGTAAGCTTGGTGCTCATACTATACGTTATCAGATGCTTCCGTTTATGTTTGTGGCACTTTATGATCTAGAAGGATAATGGAACATTCATTGATAGACGGGTTAATCGTGATATCTAGTCTTGGAAATCCCTTATGCGCGTTGTACATTCTAAGCTCACTTAGACGTAGTCCTTAGGATGTGATTTGGGTTTGCCTAGAAAGGACGATGGCAGGTTGTGTTTAGGATGCCCCAAGGACCAAAGTGTCCATTGAATCTGGTATTCCCCCCCTTATTAGAAATGATAAGTTTAAAGCTCATTCTGTCCAGTGGATAGAGTTGATAGTTAGAAAATAGGGATTTAAGCATTGTCTGAAAAAAGAGGAAAATGATATTACCAAGCTTGCATAAAACCCATCAGACATAGCTATAAAAGAGATAGGGAGGACATTGAAAACTCAAAACAACCAATAAGTATCATCATGCTTAAGGATGTAGTAATGTGTCTTCGAGTCTAGCTATAAGACTCGTTAATAAAGAAAAGCGCTTCTTGGGAGGCAACCCAATTTACTTTTCCCGCAAATTAGGAGTGTCATGTGTGTTTTAATTCTTCATAGTTTGTTTTATTATGTTTGAACTATCTTGTAATCATGCTTTGTTTGTCTTTAACCTCGTCTTAATTTCAATCAAAGGTATTTTGCAAATAATAAGTGTTGGGGAATTTATCTAGCTTTTGAGCCAAGTTCAAGCATGTTAAATGAATTGTTTAGATTAATTCGCGTCGTTTCGTGTCATTATGATTTGAATTGTGCAAATCATAGAGCGTTTTATGCAGTTGTCATGTACAAGAATTAACTTATGGAATCAAGTGCAGGAAATTTTTCATCAAAAACAAAAATTTTGTTTTCACAGATTGTGGAGACGACGTCACGATTAACACACGACGTCGTCACCACGATACCTGTGACGGGGTCACAAAAACCCTGACAGCGTCAAACGCCCAGGTCCAGAAAACTTAAAGTTTTTAATTATTTTTGAAACTAAAACTTGCATAACATTTAATCTATGTATTCTTCTGTTATAAGCCTGCAAAACCTAATGAGTTTAACAATTCTCTCATCCTATCTTTACTGCTTTATCGAGTCAACCTAAATTCACATTGTATATTGGTTTATCGCACATTTTATGCTTGGTGTAGTTGTCTTTGATTACAGGTTATATTTGATAAGAAGAAGGTTGGAAGTTCTTAAGAAGTTTCATTGGATAATTCTTGGAAGACGATTTAACTAGTTATCGTATGTTTCTTCTCCATTATTAAGTAAACCAGGGGAGTACTAGTTTCTTTTCCTTGTTTCCTTTTCCCTTTATTCGTTTTTACGGGTACTTCTATAGAACATTAGGGACAATGTTCAACTTAAGTGTAGGGGGAAAATTAGCCTTAGAAACTATTCTTTCATTTGCCATTTGCTTTGTCCTTAAAATGATGGGTAATATATCAAAACATAGCATAAGAGGTGATTTCTACCCAAATTTAAATTTTTTATGACACATACCGACGAAAACCGAGTATTAATAGCGTCTCATGGATAGGAATTTATATTACTAGCACAAAAACCCTCAAATTCCACCCCCAAAATGTGAGGTTCGCCCTTAGATATTATACCTTTAGCTTGTTCGAGTTAAGGAGTGAGCAATCATGTATGGGTCTAGTTCCGTCTTACGGATGTGCATGCGTGGTTTTGTCGCCTTTTCTGGAATATTTGGCATTGAGATCGGTATTAAATTATATTAGTGTACCGGTAGTATATTAAATTCTAGAACTTGTTTTTGTGATGCATCCCGAGACCGCATAGTAAGTATTAGGATTTGCTTGATAAAAGGCATTAGGATTAATCCATGTTTTAAATCTATAATTGTTATGATGGTCACACCAATCATATAACTATCCCACACCCTTGCCATGCACTCACCTTTAGTGCAGGATACCCCTAGTACAACCCTCCGAGCCTATCCTTTTTCACGGTTCTCGTAATTTTCTGGTTAAGGCGGACTATTAATGAAGAGCATTGTCACCCTTAAACCAATCGTTACACCCAAATCGCCTTAGCCTACCTTGTATGTACTCATTTTTAGTACATTATTGTTTTAACCCAAGTTAATTATTGAGTACACGGTTGCTAAGTCTTTATCCTTGTAAATATTGTTTTGGGACGATTGGGATTCATGGTAGTATTTATTTCGTGGAAGAATAGGGAAGAAAAGTTAAGTCAATACCCCCATATATTTGTTAGATGATCTCCATGTTATTTTGATCCACCTCAAATCGGGTCATTAGTTAGATTGTAAATATCGAGCATGTAAAAGCTCAAGTGTAGGGGTACGTGTTATAAACCCCATCAGTAGATAGATTGTAAATATCGAGCATGTAAAAGCTTAAGTGTAGGGGTACGTATTATAAACCCTATGTGATGTATTGTGTTATTAAAAAAAATGAGAAAAGAAAAAGAAAGAGATTGATGTAGAATTGTGTAGAGTTTGTAGATCTCGTCTAGGTCTTTTGGCTTAGCAACCAAACAAAAGGTATTCGTGTAAAATAAATTACTAACCCTTCCACCCTCCAAATTCACCCAAAGCCACCAAATGTATCCCCACCCTTCCATTTCCAATAATTATCTTACAACCTACACCCTACCAACCATTTAAAAACCTCTTAGATATAATGAATAATCTTGCAACAGTGGTAGATGTTGATCCTTACCAAGCATTTTAAATGTATTTAATGCTATGACAGATAATGAGTGTGCATTTTTTCCATTTCTCCCTATGTTATAATTATTATACAACTGGGTGAAAGAGAGAATCCCCAAACACTTATGTGATGTGCTAGTATATATTTTCTGTGATTTTAATTACGAGGTATAGAAGGTTGTGTTGTAAAATAATTTTAAAGAGTAGGTAAAATAACCCCTCATATTGTTATTGTCTAGATAGAAAAGCCCATTTCTTTAGGATAACAAATGTCATGTGGAGTATTGAGATGGCATTTATACACTTTTTCATGGTCGTTTAACCCCCTAAATCGTGTATTTATGCTCAAAATAGGTACTTAATCATTCATTTTCATGTATTTCTCATTTGGGGACATTTGGAAGAATTACACGTGACTTGGGCTCATTTGGAGAAGAAACGGACAAGACTACTGTGACATCCGTCAATTTTGAGGACAGTAACCAGAAGCAAACGTATGATAATTGACTCTTTTGATTATTATTGGAGTCACTTTTATGTGGTTACATGACTCTTAGCATTTAACGCTTGTTTTTTTATGCAACTTGAGTTTCGAGTCAATGTTTTTCCCGAGCTTTAAATTATTTCTAAATTTATAGAATTTATATATTATTTTCAGTCGATTTAGTAAAAATTGTCGTTTTAATTATTCGCGAGTCGAGCTTTGGTTAATTATTCGTTTTAACGATCGAGAAATCAACATCTCCATATTTTTAGCTTCGAGAGCTTAATTATTTTATTTTACTACTTTTCTTCGATGTTTACTCGCGTTTGGCCGAAACCGCGTTAAAGTCATGTTTTTATAATTATTAACAATTTAAATGAAAGCTTAGGCCCAAAATTTAGTGTAATACAAAGTTTTAAAAAAATGTATCCTTAACCCAAACACCCCCTATGGCCGGTCAACAAGCCCACACAAACATCCCTTATATCTTTTTTTATACAAGTCGATACTATCTAGATTTATACTCTCCCATAAATAATTTACCCTTTGAAAGCACATAGTTACCAACATAAAAAAAAAGCAGCCCTTCCTGCTCTTCCTCTTTTCGGTCACCAAACCACCATCACCATTGCTAAAATTCAAGAAAACACTTCCAATCATTCCCAAATCATCCCTAAACTAAACCCCTATCATCCTTTAAGAAAATCACACATACAATCAAGTTTACTTCAAAATCTTGATTTTTATTGATTCTTGATTTTTTTTGGGTTTTGATCAAATTGGGTATAATTGGTGTTGCAAGGGTTCAAGATTTAGTGTTTTTAACAAGATTAGAATAACAAAGAGTTGATTTTTGGTTCGTTCGGGCCCTTAATGGTTCGCCCAAAAAAGTTTTCATTAAACCCCTAAGGTTTATAATATTTGATTTACTTCTATTGTGATTAAATTTAGCTACGTTTTCTTCCTTTTTATTTAGCTTTCAAAATCTTAAAAAAAAATTATGTACAAGGCATGTCTATTTATGAAAATATCTATTTAAATAATAATTGGAATCCATTGATAGGATGCAGTATTTTTTTTTTTTTTTTTAGTTGGAGTTGTTGTGATTGTGATGTTAAATAGTTAGGGTAAAGTGTAGGTTAGTTTGAGATTGTGGGATGTGAGATTTGTGCAAAATAGTGATGAGTTTAAAGAGTTTTATAACCCTTAATTAGGGCAGAAAGTTTGGACTAAAAATCAGCTGGTTTAGCGTAATGTAATCTGAAATTTTAGTGATTAGAATTGTAGAGGTCGTTCTAATGATCGTTTTGGTATAAATCAGAGCTTCTAACTCTTAAAAACGAGAAAGTTATGGCCGATTTTAATTAGGAAACCGTTCCGGCAAATTTCAGAAAATGGCAGTTTTCATATCCGAATTTGGATCAACTTTCGGATGTCATAACGTGGTCGTTTCAAAAGCTTTTCTAGGTTTTCAGGACCCTAAATTTATCTACTTCGAGTCTACTTTCCAACGAACTAGGCCTCGTCGATTTTCAAGGTGTAAAAAGTAGTCAAAATATTTCTTTGTACAAGATTTAAGTGCAAAACTGTGTTGGCTGTCCAGAATTCGTTTGTAAAGATGTTGTGTGCAGCGGTCAAAAAACTTATATTTTTGGATAAGTTATCTGGAATTTGTACATATGTTGGTGACCTCCTGTATTTTTTTATAGATTTTTATAAAATGTTTAAGGTCCTGGTGCTTTCCAACTTTGGTAACTTCTGCATGCCTGTTTTAAACTAGTATCTTGCTAGTATTTTACGAAAGTAAAACTTGCTTAGAATCTTGGGCAAACATAGAATAAGTCAATTTCATAGGACCGAAAGATGGAGTATAAGCAAGTGTTGAGGTTGTTTGGCAAGTCGTTAAGCGATAACTAGTTGCTAGTAAAACAACGCAATTTTCAGAAAATGAATAACCAATGGAAATAAAAAAGCGAAGTGTAGTCTCATGGATTCCTAATGTACGAATTGACATGCATATAACGTAATTACAATGAGTTGCATATTTTACATAATTGAATATTAATAATATATTATTATTAATATCGCCGGTTAGATTTGTCATCGCCGCTTTTCTTCGTTACTTTCATCTTGGTATCTTCATTTTGGTGAGTTTCTCACATCCCCTTTTTCTTACATGTTTTAATGTTTTGGGGTGGAAAGCATGATGTGTCATTTTTCTTATTGTCTTACTTTGAAGTAATGAATCTTTTGAGCACATTTGAACATGAAATTATTTTGAACGTATGGAACTTGATTTGAACTTGTTGAATTTGGAAGCGTGTTGAGCTTGAAACCTTGAACTTAATATGTATGTTGTTGTATGCTGACCCCCCTAATTTTAACTCCTTTTCCCTCAACGGATGAAACGTTATACTTATGATACGCTATTAGGAGATTAGCCCCTCCTTACTCCCCGTACAAGGGTGCATAGTACTAAGTGTTTGTGCCAAACACCTATACCAACCTAAACTTGATTGATTTGAACGGTGAGCTGAATACGTTAATAGGGCCTCGCAAAATCACTATAGCATACATATACATTGATATGTTTTGGACTCTCAACTTATTTGGAAATTGATTTCGGCTTTGACAACTGTTTTTGATAATTGCCACCGAGTTGGCAAACTTATTGATCGACATCTACTCTTTTATAAAACTATATTTGGTGTACATAATCTTGAGAACTCACCAACTATTTCGATAGTTGACCGTTTTTATCATGCTTTTCAGGTGACATTCCTAAGGTGGAAACTTAGTGTGATTGCATTTGATTGTTCAAGATGTCTATTTTCTTCCAAGTTATTATCTTTTGGGGTATCCATGTTCGGAAGAAAAACTAACAATGATACGTTTTTGCTACTGTTTAAACTTAAATTTGTAAGTTTTAATTCGGAATAACTTTCTTTATTAAATTTCAATGTATGGTGTTTTATCTATCATCTTATATGTTTTAGATATTTACACCTTGCATTTTCCGCCTTGGTGGTTTGACAACTACGACCTACACCACATTTCATCAAGATTATGTCTCCAGCTAACCGCACATTTCTACTGACTCCCGTCACAACGCGTCCCACGACGGCGTCACACTTTCCACGACGGCGTCAGAGATCACGACCCAGCCCATTATCTAGAATAATATCTTTCATGACGGCGTCACAACTAAAACGCGACGTCGTCACATCGTTTTTCCTATATATACAAACCCGAATTTAGGGTTTTGAGGTGCAACTTTAGAATAAAAAGAGGGTACGAACCATAGTTCGTTTAGCAGCTGTTAGAGACGATTTTAGGGCCTAAAAACCCTATTATACTTCCTCCAACTCATGTTTTAATCAAGTAAGGTTTATTTAATCATTCAATATGTCTATGTGTTGTTTGATTCATCTATGTTCTTGTTTTATCTATAGCATGCTTGGCTAAACCTTCTATTGTGTTTATTTATGATTGTATGAAACCTAGAATGTAGATCTTAGTGATGTTGCTTCTTGTGATAGATATGCATGTTAGGTCTTAGAAAACCAGCTTTTGTCTGTATCGTTGTTGATATGTCTAGGAAAACATGATTATGTAGAAAAGATGCCATCGGGTAATAGTCTTCATACTACCTTGCCCCCTTATATGGTTGATCCACTCTTAATATATTTTACATGCATTTAATATACTCTTAGGGGCCTTGTAATAGTCTTTATTCTACCTTACTTGTGCGTTGCCTTAACAGAATATTAAATAGGCGGCGGGTTCATGTAATTCGTTCATGACTTAGGAAATAATTACATAGATCATCACAAGTGTGACAAAGCAACAACACTAGGAGAAGCAATCTAGGGAGTAATACATGATTAAATAAACACATTCTTTTATTATATTGTTATCACCTGTAGTTTAGATTATTTTTTAGTTTATTAGCTAAAACCAACCAACCTCTAAAATATATGATTTACTTGCTTTCTATAAAATATAAAAATACAAAAATAATCTTCTTTCAACCCTTAGAATTCTATTAGACCATGATCAAGCCTTCCCAACATATTCCTCGAGTGAACGATAACAACCCTCCCGAGTCTTGCCTATACTACTACTACAACGATTAGGTGCTCTGCCTAGAGAGTTGTAAAACTTCGTGTAGAAGTCCTAAGACGACCGCATTATTTTGTCAATTATCAAATGTTGTACAAATCACATGTGATTCGTACTGAGTTTTATTTACCATGTACATGGATTACATGTGATTCACATGCGGGTCACATGTGATTCACACAGGAAAAACATGTGATTCTGATAGAAGAATCTCACAACAAATTAATAGTTCATACTTCATGTAACAAACCTAATAGTCCACCATTGTTATTTTTAGATCAAAACTGAATCACAAGTGTTTTAGTTTACAACAACAAAGAAAAAATCATACTTGATTTACATTTTTCCAAAACAAGACACAACAAAACATAATCACGTGTGATTTACTTCTTTCTACATCAATGTATGTCCCCTCAACTGGTATAGGAATTCCTTGTATGTGAGGCTCCACTTTAACTATAAGTGATTTTTCTTTCATTTTTTCATCATCTTCCTTTCACACCACATTTGTCTCGAGCCCGTGATGGATTTTTACATACAATTTCTTCAGGATCTGCAAATACAACACATAATATCATATAACAACATAGGAAATAAGAAACTATTTTTTAGATTTATTTTATGTAACACCCCCAAAATGGGTCGCAGCGGAAATGATGTTCCGGGAGCGTTACTTCATAATACCATTGCACCAGTCATGAGAGAACGACCTCTAAGTGTCGTTTGAAAAGTAATCTTGTATTATTTGGACTCCAATGCACATCAAGTAAGCACCTAGCACTTATGTACCTGAGAAAACATGTTTTAAAACGTCAACAATAATGTTGGTGAATTTATAGGTTTATAAATTTAATGAAGTGGATAGCAAGATTTCCCTGTAATAGAGTAGCAACTACAATATCACAAAAATGTATTACGAAATGCACTAAGCTCATGACACTGAAGCTCAACAATGTATGTATCAACTACATATAAATAATGTGCCCAATGTAGATGTTCAACCCGTAACATCTATGAATCCGACATGGTATGCGTTCGTCGTTCCGTTCAACCGGAATACTAGCAAGCGCTACTTGCCCGAACGGGGGTGTTAATTCCCAAATAGATCTATTCATAACATTCGCGCTCACATAATGAAATTAACAATTACATATATGCAATTAACAGTTCATGATGAAGGGCATAGTGGGTTATAGCTACTTAGGCAAACTCGTAATATTTGAATTTAAATTGATAAAATGTGATTGTGATAATCACACGTGATTTAGTAACTTTTTGTTTTTAAATGGCCATTGTTGTTGTTATGATTTTTAGTGGTGATGTTAGCGCAAGTGGTTGGAGTTGAAGCTTAATGTTTCTATAAAATTAAGCTTACTTAAATACTTTAGTGGTTTTGTTTGTTTCGGCTATACACACTAACAAGCCCCATCAAAAGCCTAAAACAAATGCAACAAACAACCTTGCTAATTTAGAATGTGAGATTTTATAAAAAATCTGAAATAATTTTTTAAATTATATTTGTAAGAATTTGAGTGTTATATGGAAGTTGACGTTATGTATTATTCGGCACTATATCATGTGAACAATATGAATAGCCAACACCATGGCCTTCACATTGCTATGAACGTTTGTTAATATTCTGGAGCTAGTTCATGAAGCACATTTTCATTGGCTAAAGCCTGCAGAGGTGTTTTTTATACTGCAAAAGTATGATGAGGAAACACAGCTAAGCCACATGCCGCCTTAAAAGCCATCAAGTAATTCTTTGTTTTATGTCATTTTTAGAATGTATTTGTGTAAGCGCATTGGCTGATACTTGTTTTTTAATTTTAACGATTATATACATTTGAAAGGTTTCTTTAAATTCAAATGTAAGTAGCTTCATATCCATTAAATTGGTCTATTTGGCCTATTAGAGATAAAAGTAACCAGAGTGTGTCACATTTTCCATCTCTAAATTTGATGGTACATAAGTAACTCGCTTTCAGTATGTGTACATGTGGTATTTTGTTAAGTAATGTATCATATAAAAATATTATTGGTTCATTTTGTAGGTTCCTCCTGTTAAGGAGCTTTGGAAGTTAATGAGGATTCAAGCTCTTCGTTGTCATGTTATTTATTGTCAAAATGGAAAGAAAATTAATGTCATTCCAGTGTCAGCATCTCGTTCTCAAGCCCTCAGGTACTAAATTTTCCCATTATACATGTCCTAGTCTATGGTTTATAATAGTACATAACTATAAAAAACTAAATGAGAAAACTGTTGCTATAAATAATCGAATACTGTAGAATATATTACTTGGAAATAAGAAAAACACTAGGACATGAGAATCTAACACATTATAACTTCAGGTACTTGTATCTCCGATGGGGTATGGACTTGTCGAAAGTGGTGGTTTTTGTTGGAGAAAGTGGTGACACAGATTATGAAGGATTTCTGGGTGGTATTCACAAGTCCGTCATACTGAAGGGTATTGGCAGCAGTAGCAACAACCAGCTCCATGCAAACAGGGTGTACCCGCTTTCAGATGTTATACCTACAGAAAGCGCCAACATTATTCAGACACCCGAAGAATGTAGCAGTGCTGATATTCGTACTTCATTAGCAAAGCTGTGTGTTCTCAAATCGTAAACAAGTACATTATCACGCCTTCTCGACACTTGGCTCAGTCTGGGCGTGTCCTGAACCACACACTCACGCAAATGTTTTACATTTTATTTTTGTTGCTCATTCAATCTGCATATACATGAATGCTTGTTTATGAAACGATAAGAATAATACCATATTTTGTACAGAATTTATATAAATGAGGGTATTGTATCCCATTGTCTCTTGCAACACCTTGGCGATCCTTGTTGTTGGCCCCGAAATTTGAATAAAACGAGAATATGTTTTGAAGTCAAAACAAGGTTTTACATAAAATTTATTTGACGAGTAATAACACCATTCGTATATGTTGTATAATTCTTATATGTTGATGTACATACG
>BQNB010143919.1:0-13981 GCA_026074375.1 Tanacetum coccineum | reverse complement strand
TAATAAAAAAAACGTCTTCACGGGTACTAATAAATTGACAAATATTTAAGTAATATAATAAATGCTAGTTTAATAAAAAAACGCCTTCGCTGGTATTTTAAAAGGTATAACCGTGGGTATTTTTAAATGGGTGTGACGGGTTTACCCACGATGGGTATACATTACCCGTCACCCACCCACCACGTGGGTTCATTTTTTCACACACGACCCACCGGTGCGTAAAAAAATAACAAGGTTACCCACCCATTACGGTGTGGGTACCCACGGGTTATGAGTTTTTTCTCGCCCATATTCATAAAAGGTATGCAGAAAGCAAATGAAGAAGAGTTTACGGTCATCAACACTTCTTTTATTCTTTCTTAAACTTAGTAGGATATGAACTATTAAAGTTACAAATATTAAGGTTCTACAATACACAAACCTCGTAGAAATCAATTTCATGAATGGAAAGTGACCCAATGCCATTTCTTCATCCTAATAGTTGAAGGCTTGAATCAAGCAAAGCTCGACTGATGAGCTGTAAAAATAACTAATATAAGCAACTAAAACAAATTTGCAAAATCCATACGGAAATCATAAATATACACTGTGGACATAATAGGAAACAACCTTTTACGAAGGTACACACTCACACATATACACTGTGGACATAAACACTCACTTGTAACCATTTTACCATATTTACTATCAAGAAAATGATGAAAAAAGTTATCAAAGATTATCTAGTTGATTCAACATCAACTTATAATCAAGAACTAACAAAAAAGATAGCATATTGTACCAAAGAACAAAGTTTTACATTAAGTGGCGAAACACATGAGCAAAATTTACTAATTTTGTGATCACTCAAAAAACTATTTAGCTAATAAGCTCAAATGTGTTAACATATCTTTAAATGAGGTTAACTAAACTATGTTAGTCTTGTGCTTTGGAAAAAAGTGATAAATCTAATGATTTACAACATCTAACAAAATCACAAAAGAAATAGAAAAAGAAACAAACCTGTGGCTACCAAAATCTGCTATGTATATTCAGTCCCTACATAAAGCTTCACAAGTTGATCAATAAAGTAAAAAGTAAAACCCAAATTAAAAATTAAAATTTTAATTGTGCCTCCGGGTACCACAAATCACACATCTAATTCCATACTTTAATCAAAACAACTAAAGAAGAAAGATAACACCCCAATTGATATGGAAAAGCAACTGTAGAATGGCTTTATGTAGATTTTTTTTGAACGGCAAAATATATATAAATATAAAAGACAAGCAAGAAGCTAGTGAATTAAGTACAAGTGAAAGAGATAGCGTTACAAGGATTACAAAGCCACTCCAACCAATTACATTTGGCTTTCTTGATTCTATTAGAATGGCTTTATGTAGATAATACATTTCATCGAACACTTAGTGGGCACTTTGAAACAAAAAAACTACAGAGAACTTACGTGGGAATTATTGATACCTTCTCTAACATGAAAACCTTACACAACTAAAATGAAGATGCAATAGTTAAGTCTGGAGTCGAAGATCGTCGACAGTCATGAGGATCTTAACCTGATTTGTTAAATAAAAATAAGACAAAATATGAGATGATGTAAATCGAGAGGTTCATCACCAGGAACAAAAATAAAATGAAGAACATGAATTTGACAAAAAAACTGTAACTTTTAAGGAACTTAGAAATGCATATTTGTTGCAAAGGTAAAGGAGATGAAACATTTGAATTTTAAATTCTTGGCTATAGAGCCTAATTTTATTTTTAAGAAGACTGATGACAAGACACTGCAAGCTGCAAATCAACTTTTGTGAAGGGAAAAATATTATAAAAGAATATTGTTTTTGTTATTTATAATTAAAACAAAATAAATTACATATATTACATCAGCAAAATTGCAATTATTAACTAACTGAATGACACCTATGCAAAATGACATCAGCCAAAACTGCTATTTAATATAATGTATAGATTCACAACAGTTAGGAAAAGGAAATAAGATTCCAACGTTAGACTGGACCACATGGCAGCTCGCGCGTGTGACCTATATCCTGTCAAGAACCCTCTATTCTTAAACCAGTTCTACTTGATTTGAACCGGTCTTTGAAATGTCTTGCTAACCGGTATTTTTGAACTGTCTCGCGGCAGGTTTTTTTTTAACCGCCTCGCCAGCCGGTATTCATAGTAACTCGATTTTGGGCTGCGTTTTGAGCCTAGTAGCTCCTTTTACTTAGGGGCGTTGATCGGTTCGGTTATCGGGTTGTTTGGTTAATTCGGTTCGGTTAGTTTGGTAATAAAATTTTGGGGTCAACCTGAAAACCGAACCGAACCGAAAATCGAATTTGAGTTCGGTTCGGTTTTTGGGGTTGACCCGAATAACCCGAATTACACAATTTATTTAAAAAATAATAATTACATGGATATTTAGCAAAATTATTTCAAACATAAAAAGTGTTTTTCTTAAGGGCGCTCACAACACAGCGCAAACACGAACTGAACTCTACAACATTTGCTGTGAGACCGAATTAATGCATCGTACGTTAGCATCGCGTATACGAGGCGAATTTGTCGACGTCGGTTGAGACTCTCTCTAAATTGATGTTAGTTACATTCAGACAACATCACACACACAACCGCAAGATATATTTCGACACAACAGTATACACGAACTCTAAATCAATCGACCCTCGAAAAATATACATAAGGAATAGTCTATCTAGGTCTAACACAAACGCTAGAGCTCAAACATAAAAATATAGACTTTGAGATATCTCTAGAGAGGCCTCTATGTAGAGTAGTAGAGCGACGGACTCAAACAAAATTTAACTCTCTCTCTGTTCATCGTAGAGTTACACAATTTAAAGTATATAGATGCGTACTGAGTATTGTATAAATAATTCTATTTCTCTAAGTAAGTATATATTATTACTAATATATTATTAGGGAGATGTACTTAGTATCAGTATTCTTAGGTTCACAGAGCTAATACATACATCTCCATATGGGTAGTAAGCGGTATAATAGAGCGTAATAATAAATACAAAGTATAGTCCTACTCTGTAGCGACTTCGGTTTTTTCAGGTTCTAGCTTTGCAACATGCCAAGCCAAGCCTCGAAAACCAAATCAGGTACTTCAGTTATTAAGTTCGGTTCAGTTTGACACAAATTCAGTTCGTGGTTTCGCACTATTCGTTTCTGCTCACCAGCTACAAACAAACACCCATAAATTCCACGAACAAGCCTGAAAGAGCTCGCCATGTGTCACAGAGTCAACGATGGACTCTACTAATAAGAAATAAGGGGTCACGCTGTTTGATAAAAATATATGATTTAGTGCTGAATAAATTAAAAGTTCTGAACGGTTCAAAGATTTTGAATGAATTTTGTTCTGAATAAAAATGAACGTTTGAATACTATTCTGATCAACACTCTGAATGATTTAAAATTATCATTTTATCCTTCAAACGCATTTAATGAAAATGAAAATTTAACTAACTAATAAATGTCTTTTAACAATAATATACTTTGTGAAATAAAGTGTTAAACATTAACATGACGTTAAATCAAATTCTAAAGAATAATTTGCAATATATAAAGTTAGTGTGCTTTAAGCTATAAAAATAAAGTTTTCAACGTTTATTAAAATCATATGCAAGGTACACTTACAGAGTAAATGAGAGTCATTTATTAAGAAAAAAAGGATAAAATATGAATATAAAGACCGCTGAATGACTTTGTATGCTTGGGCCCTAAACTTAAGATTGACTCATGATTACTTTTTTCTTGTATCAAACAAGTAATCCACTGACCGATCCAGAGTTCACCTCTGAATCGTGCAATTCAAAAGCTATCAAACAGGGCCATCAATCCTTTATAAAACACACTCCACAACCCGACCCGACCCGTTCATATTTTAAAACCCCACTCCATCACTTTCCCTAAAAACTTCCACCTACGCCGTCGCAACCATGGCGAATAATGAAACAGTAGATGTGGAAAGAGTGTTCATAGGAACTGGTTGTAACAGAATTGTTAATAATGTTTCTTGGGGCTCTTCTGGTTTTGTTTCATACGGTTCTCAAAACGCTGTCACCATTTTTAATCCCCAGGTAACCACTCTTTTTATTATTTCCTTTTAACACCCAATATAAATAAATTCATCTATTTTTTGTTTTTTGAACAGACTGCAAAGATACTGACAACATTACCAGGACATAAAGCTTCAGTTAATTGTACTCATTGGCTTCCCAGTACCAAATTTGCATTTAAAGGTACATACTTTTCTTTTCTTTTTTTTTAAACAAGTTTCTTGTGTAACTAGTTGTACGAGTTAGATGGTTGTCAAGTTATTAATGAAGTTAATTATGTTTGAAAAATGCCTCACGCAACTCAACTTGTGAAAGCTGTTAGTGAAACTCAATAGTTAGGGGTTTAGGAGCTTATGGGCTTATTGTATAATGAAAACACGGTAAGCACACCAATGTGGAGGAGTTTGTTTAGAAGAGCTTATTGACATCATAAGCTATTCATAAGCTATTCAGGGTCTTGTTTTAAATAACCTGACCCAAACATCCAAAGTAGATTAAGCTGTTTTTGAAAAGCCAATGTGGAGGAGCCCATCTGAAGGAGCTCATTTTGTATCACAAATTTATACAGCTGTAACACGTTTAAGCACTGTCTCAAGCAATCATGCAGCTCGTTCATTAGAGCTGGTTATTGCTATATAATATAAGTATATTGCGTTGTTACTTTAATTATGCAATGCCAAACAACCTCTGCGTATTTTTTTTTATGGATCGTATAATTACATTAGACGATTTACATTGCTAGTTATTTGATAACGTATGAGACTATAAGCTGCTTACACTAAGTACTTCGATAGAATGATCCAAATAATAAGCTTATATCAAGAATCATAAAGTTTAAAATCTCGCGCTATAATATATGAATGCAAAACTCGTGTCACAGAAAAACATATTTTCCGAGGGAACTAAATGTTAACACATTGTTACATTTTTGTAGCAATCGGGTGGGAGAAGCATTATTTACTCTCTGGAGATGCCGAAGGAGTCATTATTTTATGGGAGTTCTCTTTAGTAGATAATAAGGTACTTTTGATTGTGTTATTCGGACAGAACATATATGTCAATAAGCTTTATGGTCATTGAAGTTGCTGCCTTTATGTAATTATAATCTGTTGTTTTCAACAGTGGAGATATGTATCACAACTGCCGCAATCACACAAGAAAGGTGTTACATGCATCACTGCAATTGTTACATCTGAAACTGAAGCAATATTTGCATCTACCTCGTCAGATTGCGTGGTTAATGTTTGGAAATTAGTCTTATCTGCTTCTGGAGGTTAGAAATGCTGTCTTGAGATCACATGTATCATCAGTTTTGGCTAAAAGTTATATTAACTGTTTGTTGAAATAATCATCATAGGTGACTGTACGGTTACATGTTTGGATTCAATGTCTACTGGCTTGAAACCAATGGTTACCCTTGCACTAGCGGAACTACCAGGAAGTATCACACACATTATTATGGCAATGGGAGGACTTGATAACAAGATTCACCTGTATTCTGGTGAAACGACTGGACAAGTATGTAATTTCACATTAAGCCATTTTTTTTGCATTTGTATCATAGGTAGCAAAATGGGCGTGTTATATAATAGGTCAAAGCAATTTTGGTAGGGTATTGGTCATTGGTTTAGTTTGAGTTGACCCAAAAACACTTTTTGTCTAAGTTTATAGATAATAAATTTATCAAACATAAAGTTAAAACTATGTAGTAACTGTTTTGAGTAACATGATGCAGTTGGGTTCGTGCATTACAAATACACACCAGGCAACTTTTGACATCTTTGAACCGCCTTCTCTTAAACTATTTTTTAGATTTTTTTACCAGCTTGACTAGTGCAATTAAAACATAACCCAGAACGACCCATTTATAAATAAATGGATTGATAACACCACCTCTAGTTTATATGATCTTTGGCTTATTTATGATATTTTTCTGTACTTGTAGTTTGTTCGTGCCTGTGAGCTAAAAGGGCATACAGATTGGATCAGAAGTTTGGATTTTTCATTACCCGTTTCAATAAATGAAGAACCACATAATCTTCTTCTTGTTAGTTCTTCACAAGATAAAGGCATACGCATATGGAAGATGGCTTTATGTGATTCTGTCAAGAATTTTGACAAAAAAAAAGCGGTAAACAGTTTAGCCTATTATATAAAAGGACCCGTCTTTATAGCCGGATCTTTTTCCTATCAAGTATCTTTAGAATCCCTAGTTATCGGCCACGAAGATTGGGTGTATTCAGTAGAATGGCAACCACCTTCATTAACTGACAACAATTCATGTTATCAACCTCAAAGCATCTTATCCGCATCTATCGACAAGACCATGATGATCTGGCAACCAGAAAGAACAACGGGCATTTGGGTCAATGTAGTTACTGTTGGGGAGTTATGTCATTCTGCTTTAGGGTTTTACGGCGGGCATTGGAGTCCAAATGCTGATTCTATATTAGCCCATGGATATGGTGGATCTTTCCATCTTTGGAAAAATGTAGGTACTGAGTATGATGACTGGAAACCTCAAAAAGTTCCGTCTGGTCATTTTGCTGCGGTGACAGATATTGCGTGGGGCAGGGGCGGTGAATATTTAATGTCAGTCAGTGATGATCAGGTATTATGTTTGTACACAAAACGAATTGCACAATCAGAGGTGGCAACTTTGACCCATTCTTATAATGGTCGAATTGGGTTATGTTTGATCTCTAGTGGATCAAAAGGGTAAATTGAAAAAAGTTAGCTTAAAAAGGAATGGGAATGGGTTGAAAATTGTCTACACTTTACTTCCAAAGCATCAAATCTCTTAAATCAAATTTTATTCAGAAAGTTCAGATTATTAATTCTTGCAATCCCACGTTTAACTGTTTATACGAAAGTTACTAATTTTGGGAAAGAAAATGTTCCGTGTCAATCTTACCCAAACCAGACTGTTTTGACCAGTGTGAAACGACCACTGAAGCCGTTTTGACCCCTTACCCAAACCTGCACTTTTTGCTGTATAAGATTCCGTTATGAAATGGTGTTATAAAGAAACTAATTTTCATGTATTATTATGTACAGACGACTAGAATATTTGCTTCATGGCTAAATGAGGCTAACTTAAAAGGAGACGACACGTGGCATGAAATTGCTCGCCCACAAGTTCACGGTCATGATATCAATTGCTTAACAATGATTCAAGGAAAAGGGAACCATAGATTTGTAAGCGGAGCTGATGAGAAAGTTGCCAGGGTTTTTGAAGCCCCATTGTCGTTCTTGAAGACATTAAATCATGCAACTTCAAGTCTACATGATGACCTGCAAGCTGATGTGCAAGTATTGGGTGCAAATATGTCTGCTCTTGGTCTATCTCAAAAACCTATTTATGCTCAAGCTTCAAGTGAAACAGCAGACAGAAGTGGAAATGACGGTTTTGACACCCTTGAGACCATCCCAGATGCGGTTCCTTCGGTTTTGACTGAACCACCAATCGAGGAACAATTAGCATGGCATACATTATGGCCCGAGTCTCATAAACTTTATGGTCATGGGAATGAATTGTTTTCGTTATGTTGTGATCATCAAGGGAAGCTTGTTGCCTCATCCTGTAAGGTATTGCTAATATTTATACTAATGTGTTTAGACTACATTGTCTGTTTTATCTTAAAAAAAAGTAAATCTTATCATTGTTTATTTGTTATCCTTTTACAGGCCCAATCAGTATCAGTAGCGGAAATATGGCTATGGGAGGTTGGTAGCTGGAAGGCTGTAGGTCGATTGCAGTCTCATAGCTTAACGGTCACCCGAATGGAATTTTCTCATGATGACAAATATCTATTGGCTGTCTCAAGGGATCGTCAGTTGTCACTCTTCTATATAGATAGAACAGGTACCATTAAAAGTCTCATCTTTACAAATATAAGTACAAAACTATTGCACTATTATTAGCATACTAATAAAGACTTTCGACGACTTAAAACGCGTTTCTTTTTTTTGCTCATCTTTTTCTCTTTTTTCTACACGATTCACCTCTTAGTTTTAAAATATAACTCAAATTGACTCGTTAAGGCTGAGATTTCCACTTCTAGGCCTTGATATGCACCGTGGTCATACGTATGTGTGTTTTATTTTCATGTTCTTGGCAACAATGAGACGCAGTGTGGTTGTGTCACCTCAAACTAGTCCCTTTATTCTTTTTCTGATAGGTAAGTTATATTTCGATTTTTGTTCCACAGATGATACGGATGAAGTCAGTTACAAGCTATTAACAAGGCAAGAGGCACACAAAAGAATAGTATGGGCATGTTCTTGGAACCCATGTGGTCACCAATTCGCTACAGGTTCACGAGACAAAACTGTGAAGATCTGGACGGTTCAGAAGGAAGAATCTTGTGTGAAACATCTCATGACTCTGCCCACTTTTAAAGCCAGTGTCACTGCCTTGTCTTGGACTGGACCCCACCAACAGAATAATAACGGGGTTCTTGCTGTTGGAATGGAAAACGGTCTCATCGAACTATGGAGTCTTTCTCTTGGAAACAATGAGCCGAAAGCCTCTCTTTTGATCCAATTTGATCCGTTTATGTGCCACGTATCACCAGTGAATCGTCTGGCGTGGAAAAACTCTGAGAAGAATGATGATTCTGATAGTATGCAACTCGCTTCGTGTGGAGCTGATCATTGTGTTAGAGTATTTAATGTAAGTTTTATTTGATAAGTAGTACAATTTTTTTATTTGGTTGCTAAAAGGTCGATTGTTCAGATCATGGTATACATATTGAGAATGACTATTATAATTCTGTAACATGAAGAAACGTCAGATTTAGGACTCTGTATTGTGTTTTTCCATTTGTGTGAACGATTTTGCCGTGGTTTGACTTTTGAGAGTCAAACAAAAGCTGTTCCTGACTTCTAGTTTGACATATGTTGTCCATTAATTGTTTCTATACAAAGCAATTCTAGCTGAAAAATATTGCTGGTAGAAGTTAAAAGGCTGATAAGCAATAATCTATGAGAATTGGTGTGTTTGACAACAAATTACACTTGTTGCATCATGTGTAATGTGGGGTTTATAAATCATTATTCCAGTAGAGCACCTTTGTTTGTAGTACTTGGTATATTAGTTTATGCACCTTGTGTGTTATAAAGACAAATATACCCTTAAAGTACATTGATATATGATATGACTTTGTCATTATGGCAGCACTTTCATGTGTTAGGTTTTAGGTCTTATTTTTAAGAATATGGACTAAGCAATCTAACGCTTAACGCTAGCAATGGGTCTTTACAATCAAAATTTACGAGTTAAAATTTATGTTAGATGAGGTCTCAAGTTCAAGTTTAATTCCTGCTAGGTGCAAACGATTTTGAAGTGGGTACGTCAACCTCCTGAAAACGGAGGGCTTTACCTGGTTTGAGTATGTGTGGCGGTGGGTTCAAACTCTGTAGATTAGTTAGCCAAAAGGTCGGAAATTACCAAAAAAAACTAAGTCTCACTTATTTGAGGTATAATTGTGTTGACTGGCAACAATATTTATACACCTGTTTGCAACATTTTTGTGAAAATAGCTAAAGAGCAATTTTCATCTTTTTCCACATTCATAGCAAAAAAAGCAAGTACGTTGCTAGAACTATAACAACCAACAATGATACCTTTTATAAGGCTACCCACTATCGTTCTAGGTCCCGACCTACATTTTCCGGCGCCACATCAGCTTTCTCTCTCCGACGACCTACAGGCGACCTTTTACCACTATGAGGTGACCTTCATTTTTTTTAACATCAAATTCATTTTTTTAATGATAAAAAAACATTACATAAATTTCATTTAATAATAAAAACATTACATAATAAATTTAAAAAAAAATACATAATTATTAAGATAACATAAAAACATGACACTAAATTGGGGGAGTAAACTACATTTTTAGTAATAGACAATTAAATTGAGGGAGTAAACTACATTTTTAGTCCTTGTGGTTTGCCGAGTCTTTTACTTTTGGTCTATTTTTCAAAAAACTTACGGATCCACTCCAAAGTCCGACGACCCGTTTCACTTTCAGTCTAATTTTTCGTTGACCGTTACTTTGACCAGCAAAAACATATAGAATGACTAAGATACCCTCATCTTATTACTTAAAATGACTAATATAACCTTCTATTTATTATTATTATTATTAAACACATACTGAATCACACATGGAACATCGACAGATTCACCAACAAAAACCATTATCATCTTTAAAAAATAAACAAAAATCTATAACCACACACACTGACACCATTACAACACTATCATCATAACCAAAACTATACATCCTTTAAACCGTTCTCACCTTCAATCATCTTAAAAAAACTAACAATTTCCAAATCACAAACAACAATTTTCAAATCTGTAAATATACACAAATCCTCAATCCGTTTTCATTGATCATAGAGATATATTCATCTTCATCCAACTCATTTAAAGACCAAGAAACCTAATTGAACACATCCGTGTATCATCTTCTTCAAGCTCAACCAAAAAACACATTCGGTGGCATTTTTTATCTTTTTTTAACCAGCGGACGCATACACACTCAAATCGTTGTTGATGGCGTTGACTCACAATCACAGGGATGATTTTTTCAAAAATTTAGTCATAACACAATAGTGTTATACACACACGTAACCAAGCACCCCCTTCAAACAAATCCAAACAAAATCATAGTGTAGATCTTGATACTCGCACAATCATCTTCGACAGCCATTCATGGTCACATATGACTGATTCGTGTAAGCTTGTATTTGTTTTTGGTATTTTGTGGGTTTTGATATTTTTGGAGACATAGGGATAAATGGGAATGTTATTGGTGGATGATTATTTAGTGACTAAGAAAAGGAATGAAATTGTTGTGAGACAAAAAGATAGAAAGAATACATCATATAGAAATTTAGATATTAACAAGGTGGATGGCTAGAAATCTTTAATATAATAGATGAAAAAACCAAAAAACCCTCTTAATTAACGGTCAAATATATGTCAACTGACGTCATTAGTGAATTGGACTGAAAGTGAAACGGGTCGTAGACTTTGGAGTGGATTCGTAAGTTTTTTGAAAAATGGACAAAAAGTGAAAGACTCGACAAACTACGATGACCAAAAATGTAGTTTACTTTGAATTGAGACATTTTAAAAAGGAAACGTGGACAATAAAAATGGGACGAAAGGAGTATTACACATTAGGAATGGCGACAACACCATTCTAGTGAATAATTTTACTATTTAAAGTTGGGTTTATTGGATGACGAATAAAAAGGTGAAGATTAAATTCAACGAAGTCTAGCCGGATAACATTAAGGCTTGCTAGCTTACTATACAGTGACAAACTATGTTGCATCTCAAGTTAACATGCTTGCATCCGTAAGTATTCTAGGGTGTTTCTTTTCTACTTAATGAGTGTGCTCAAACCTTTATTATTCATAAAAACCTCTCTCTCAATTAAGTGATTAACCTAAACATATCTCTAAACTATTAGAGGCTAAATAAGTCTAAGCCCAGTTTGTGGGTTTAAGGTACTAAGGTTTCACCATTATAAATAATGGTTAATAATAAAATTATACCTACGGGTTTATCTTATGTCTAGCATGGTATCAGAGCGGGTATGCCGGTATGATCCTCAGACCTAAGTGTCTATGTTGAGCCGCCTTCTCTAAACCACCCCTTCAAACCTTAAAACCAATTCTGCCGTTTTTTTTCTTCCAAACCAACCGATCCCTAAAAACTTTCTCCATAAAAAACGCATCAAACCCTAAAGCCTTAACTTCTCAATTATCATTATCAAATACCGATCCTTATAAACAACCCCACTTTCTTAACTTAACACTAGCAAACCTCTTTTTAACCTTATTTTAATCTTCCTCAGTAATGACGCTATCTTTGTTGGCGAT
The DNA here is from genome assembly GCA_026074375.1 of Tanacetum coccineum. NCBI lineage: Eukaryota > Viridiplantae > Streptophyta > Magnoliopsida > Asterales > Asteraceae > Tanacetum > Tanacetum coccineum. The sequence goes on along the minus strand of BQNB010143919.1, from coordinate 1,994 downwards.
GACATCATCTGTTTTGTTGGTGATGAGGATCTCACACATGATACGGCGAGGAGAACAAGGTTTGGTGATGATGTCATCAGATTAGTCGAAAGATGAGTCGGCGGCTTTTGGATCAGAGCAAATGACTCAAATTTTGCTAAGGTTTTTGCAAGTGAAAAAAATTATAGTGATTTTATTATTTAGTTTTTAATTGTTTTTTGTCCAGGATACTTTGGTTTATCCTGTTTCGGGATACTTTGGTTTATCCCGTATGAAAAAAGACACTTTGTGTTATCTGCAAAAAAAATACATTAGGTTATCCGCAAAAAAAAAGATACTTTGGGTTATCCTGTATGAAAAAAAGATACTTTGGGTTATCCCGTATGAAAATAAAAAATAAAAAATTGTGACTCTATTTTGAAGATCAGTCTTCGCTTGCTGCCGGGTGTCTTCTTCAAATAACTAGTTATTGCTTAATGTTTTATTTTGTTTTCTGCTCCAGTCTGAGCTTTCACGATTTCGCCGCTCGTACTGCTGGGGAGTATTAGATGGGAATATTAGTTGGCTCGTGTTTGGGCTTTGGCTCCATTAGGGTTATCTTTATGTTACCTACATAATCTATAAATAGCGATGAATAATAAAGTATTGCCTACGGGATTTTCATTATCTAACATATTAGATGAGAATAAATTAGTTGACCCGGTCTGTGGCCTTTGGTCCATTAAGGTTATCTTTATGTTACCTCTGTAATCTATAAATATCGATGAATAAAAAAGCATTGCCTACGGAATTTTTATTGTCTAACATGGTATGAGAGACACAAACCCTAAAACTAAACACTACACCAAAACAGTCGATCCTATCTACCACCAAAACAAACACTACACCAAAATAGTCGATCCTATTTACCACAAAAACTATAGTACGATCATCAAAACCAAACCCTAAAATAACCTCAATTTTATTATAAAAAAGGAACAGATGTTGATGTATAAGGGGAAGAAGAACCAGGTAAGTGTTATTAGACTAAGATTAATCCGACCAAACCAGGTGAACAAACCAGACTGCCACATCAACGTCAACTCAGCTTTCTCTCTCTTAGACCAAACAGTGACCAAACCCTCGTAATCCGACCGAACATTTTTTTAATTAAAATTTCATTAATTAAAATAAAACATTACAATAATTAAAATAAAATTAAAAATAATACAATAAAAACTAAAACTTAAAATAATACAGAGTATTTATAAGTATAGCCATAATTTGTGCACATTTTTGAAGAATCATGTCCCTTTGCGAAAGAGCTTCTTGGAGTGAGTTGGAAAAAAATTCAGCGTGAGTCAACTCGGTATTTCTTGACTCAGCAGCCTCAAGAGCGATTAAGATGTCTTGCAATTGACTTAAACATCTTTCGAGTTCACTAGTTTTCTCAGTAACCATTTGTTTGCTCAAAAAATTACTCATGTCAAAATCAAGTAAAAGATCCCCTCATAAAAAGTGATCCTAAAGAAAAATTACCAGATTTTGGCTTCAATTTGTTCGGTTATATAGTATCCCAAACAAAGGAAAAGGTTGGGTGGGTTTGGTCGGTCACAATGCTAGGTAATGGAAGGTTTGGTCGGGTCATGTGGAGACCGACCAAATGGTAAGGTGGGAATACCACTAGTCTTAGGTTGTTGATATGTATAACTGTTATTGGAAGTGCGGGTCCCATTAGATTTATGTAATGAAAAGGAAGTTGTTGGTAATGTTATGGATATTGCGTATGCGCGTGTGGAGAGGCTTTCGATTCTCGGTTCGAATATTAATGATTTTGTGCTGTATTGCCCCATTATTGGTACTAAAGCTTTCAATTCATTGGTGGTTTCTGGTCGGAATTTTTTTTACGGCGGCAGCGTCTGGGGCGGCTACTTGGTCAAGGTTTTCGGCTAGTTGTTTGCGTTTAGAGGGAGAAGATTTTGTGGTTCGTCATTCATGGTTTTGGTGTTAACTGTCACACCCCCAGACGGGGCCTG
>BQNB010143918.1:0-16927 GCA_026074375.1 Tanacetum coccineum | reverse complement strand
ATTTAAATCAATTGATATCCAAAATGTCAAAGGGTTTAAAATTTTTGATAAGGGGAGAAAATGTGATTAAAATATGTGTATAAGAATAACAGTGATTATTAGGACTCATATACTCCACCCAAACGTGCTAAACAATTTCGAATACCGAAGCACATTTTGAGGGGGAGCGTTACCGAAGCACATTGAGGGGGAGCGTTTCTGAAAAAATCAAAAAAAAAACAATCGAGGTACTAAACGCTTTGATATTTATATCATAAGTACCTTAATTGAATTTTCAATTGGTCTTATGGAAAGGAGAACTATACCAAAAGACCGACCATGCATTTTACTTAATTGGAGTTATAAGGTTGGTAAGGTTAGGCACTATTCCCAATGATCCAGCTATAACCGGAGGGATCTACTCAGGGACAATCCACTAGTTAGTGTAGAATTCCTTAGGTATGACATGGAAAAGGAGTAAAAGTGAGAATAAGGGAAAAGTGTCGACTGAGATGGAGCTAGTACTGGAATAAACCCAACAAGGTTCTAGTCATGAAGTCTCGGTAAGCACTGAAGGGGTTGAAGAATTAAAAAGAATTGTAAAGATAAAGGGTGTAAAGAAAGAAGCCCTCCATTCACTTAGGCAGAAACCGGGTCAATTCATATGCTGCCAGAATCACTAAGATGATTGCTGACATTGAAGATCGACATCATGGACCCAGTGATGCAATGCACAACCCTCCCTAGCCACTCAGAATCTTTCAAAAGATTTCTGTTTCATTTCTCACGGAGACTAAACAAGTTATCTATTGACTTTCTCACTCCGAGTTAGTTGATATTGAACAGGTGGCAGTCTGCTCCAGCCTCCGATTACTAGAACCAAAACGCACTATTGAGTCTAGAGCCAAGAGATCGTCAATTAATCTCGTTAAGACACATATCCAATTCTCTTGTCTTTCACATACTGTGGAAACAAGTCTATCCTAAGAGTCCTACGCATTATCATTGTGATATTGCCAGAACATCCGAGTGAAACGATGGTTTTTCACAATGAAGATGGAAATCCTGCTAGAGCCAACATTAAACAAGCTCTAGGTAGGTGACTTGTGCGATTCTATAAGAATCAATCTTGTGACAACTGGAAAGAAACGATGGTGCGATTCTGTGTGAATCAAACTTGTTCTAGTATAAGAATTGACGGTTATTGATCATTTGATAAACAATCAAATCTTTCGAAGTGTTACAAAATATTTTCATAAGAAACACTTAGACTGACTTTTCAAATCAATTTTCTCTTTATTACTAACTGTTTCATTACAGGATATCTTAAAGATGGAGATGGAGATGGAAATTCGCAGCACCTCAGATATCAAGTGAATAACCGAATGCTCAGACACGACCTACACTTGTTATGAAGTTATGAAAGACCTCATAAAGGTGTCAAAGCTTCCGCAAACTCTGATGTCATGTATTTCTTCACAAGTGCACAAGATGGCGATCCATTACAAGATGATGTAAGATTATGTTTGGGCGATGATCTCAAGAAAGCTCAAGATCACAATCAAAGACAAGTCTAAGATGAATCAAAAGATCACTATCCCAAATGTACAAGATATCAAATGTCTACGAGCTAAAGACTGAAGTGATTAAGTTTGGTATTTTCAGGGGTGACCTCCCTTAGGGGGAGATTGTTAGATATTAGAAAAAGACTCGATCACCCCGTGTATTTTACTGTTTATTATAGCTCGTAGTTTAATAGTTAATAGTACGTTTTTCGGTATTAAGTCGGGTATGAATACCCGATATATTGTAAGTACTATATAAGCCTCTTCTAACTTTGGAAGAGGTAAGCTAGTCATTTCTTTTCATTTCATAGAAACACTTTTTCTCTCTCTAGAAAACTCTCTCAAGTGTTTCTCTCTTTAGAAACTAGCCAAATCCAAGAATCAACCTCGTGTTATGATATAGGATATACCACAAGATTACCTTTATCTTTAATTCCATATCCACCTAGAGCTAGTAAAGTTGCAGCGGTGTATGAGCTTTTGATGGAACAGAATGAGGTGACACGACAGCTCAAGCAAAATTTATTGGCTGCCAAATTGCGAATGGAAGAGAAGGCAAATCGTAAGCGTAGGAATGTTGAGTTTAAGGTGGGAGATAAAGTGTTCGTTAAGTTACAACCTTACCGGTAAATAACTCTTGCTAAACGCTTATCTAATAAACTTGCCAAAAGATTTTATGGGCCTTATGAGATTGTGGAGAGGATCGGAAAAGTAGCTTATCGTCTTGCTCTACCTGTAACAAGCAAGATTCATCAAGTATTTCATGTTTCCATTCTCAATCTTTTTACAGGAACTAGTAGCGAAATGGTAACGGAATTGCCAGATGAATTTAAGGAAGGGCAGCCGATGGAACAGCCTGTAGGGTTTTGTGATTCACGAATGGTGTTGCAGAACGGGAACTAAGAGCGACAAGTATTAGTTCAGTAGGCAGGTCGGTCTCCTGAAGAAGCAACATGGGAATGGTTGACCGATTTCCAATCTGCATATCCTACTTGTAACCTTGAGGACAAGGTGGTTTTCAAAGATGGAGGGAATGTTACGCCATTAGTGGGGCATTTGGGTCGTGGCAAACGGACCAAGAAAGCACCAAAGTGGCAAGAATCCTTTGTGATGGGCTAGGATTTCTCTGTCATATTTATCTTAGTTGTTTAGGAATGTCTTTGTGTCGTATTAGGAAAGTGTGTCATGTTTGACTATTTGTTTGTCTTCGTATTCAACTTGTCTTACAAGTTAGGGTTTGGCTATTTATACCGCATTATTTATCAATGAAAATTATGTTTTTGTTGATAGAAATAATGCCTAAAAACATTGTAAATATTTTTCGACCTCTCTACGTTTTGATAATCACAAAATGTAATAACAATTAATGAAAAATTGAGTGTAAACAAGTAATTAGTAGTAAATTTTTATTTCGAAAATTTAATCACTTAAAGGTATGAATAAACAAATGCTTAATGTATTTTATGATCAAAAGATTTTTTTTACTTTACACTTCTTTATAAAAATGTCACAAACATTTTTATATCTTTTACAAAAATATTTTTAGATTTAAAAGAAATGTTTTATTCAAATAAATATTTTAAATTCAAATTTTCTACCAAAAAACGGCTAGAAATGTTCCAGAAAACACCTCCCCTAGAAAAGACAAAAAAGGGAGCGTCAAGCTTGGGCGACCCCTAATTAAGAGGACCGGCCACGTGTTTTTTTGTTTCAGCTTGCCTATAAATACTGGACTATTCCCCAATGATTTTCTCACCTTTTGCACACACTTTCTTTCTGTTCTAAATCAGTTTATGCACTCCTTTCTTTCCTTTGATCATTTAATCATAAAGCTTTGTTTCCATGTGATCCAAGCTTTATTTCTCAAGTGCAAGAGAAGAATACTTCTTATCATCAAATCAAGAAGTGTTATAGTATAGTTGGTATAGTTGTGTAGTTGTGTTATATCTTGTAAAATCATTTGTGTATATTGTGAAGGTGTGTATCATAGTTGAGTAAAATAAGTAGATTGTTGTAATCATTGTAAGTATAGTTAGATCGGAGTGATCTTAGTAAGTAGTGATAGATTGGTGTGATCATAGTAGTGTCTTGGTGAAGTGAAGTTGTGAAGCAAAGTGAAATTGAAGTGTTAGTGAAGAGAAGTTAAGAGTTGAGAGAGCTGTGTAGTGAACCCAAGTTATGATTTGTTGTGAAATGGTGTGTTATGTTGTGATAGATTGATTCTAGCTAGGATTAGAACTCAACATTTCGCTTAGTGTAAGAAATTGGTGTAAGCTAAGTGTGTTATAGTTTCTCCGCCTCAAAGGGAGTTTGTTGAATAGTTTGATGATATCTCTCGAGTTTTGTGCTCGGGGAGTGAAGTAGGGGAAGGGTGCTTCGTTACCGAACCACTTTAAATCCTTGTGTTTGTGGTTTGAATACTTAACTTCTATCTCTTGTCTTTCATACTTTACTTGTCTTTTACTCACATACTTGTATTGTTCATTCTTGTGCACATATTAAGTTCACCACAAATGTCGAATCTATATTTTTATTAACAAGCATTAACATTAATTTAAAATAGCGATAAAATCTATTCAACACCCCTTCTAGTTTTCTACATAGAAGATAATCGACGTGGTCCTACTCAAGATAACCCGATAGCAGTATCAAATCTCTCGATCGCGTATCGTCCAAATTTTGACAGTATAAATAGAAAACTAAAACAAAGGTTTTAGTGTGCTTGATCATACGTACAAAACCTTAACCACGAAAGTCGATTTTCAGAAGACAAGGAGAGCAGAAGAGGTCAATCCAAGCTATTAATTCCATAGGAAACACCTTGTAATCTCATATACTCTAGTAATCGTTCAATTTTTGGTATCATTCGTTTAACTCGGTTAGTTTACATTGTTTAAATTATTACTTTTGTATTGATCACAATGATTAAGGGCTAAAACCTTTGGGTATTAGCCATGATAATGAAGATTTGAATGTTTGGTTTTGTTTATATATCGATTGATTAATTTATCGTTGATTTCTTGTTTTTATGTTTAATCAATTTTATTATTGTTTAAGTGCCTTTGTAGGCGATCATTCAACTGGATATAGTGTTTCGGACCTAAGTATAACTAGATGTTCGGGCATGATGGATTCTATATAGTAATTTATATATCTAGACCAATAGAATCACGCATAATTCCCTTGCTTTGCCTTTAGAATAGTGAGCTTAGTTGGACCAGCAGGTGACCTTGGGATCAACGAGTATGTTCTTATTCAATCGATAAAGATTTTGACAGTGGACTACTAGTATATAAATTGCCATTAAATAGTAAGTGGGTAAAGTCTCTATGAGCTAGAGTTTAAAAAGATCACCATTGCTTTAATTCCTAAGATAGATTATAATCACCAAATAGGATTGCTTTTTGTGGATGCGTTTAATTGTGATAGTATTATAATGGTCTAGGTTTAAGGAATAAGGTACGCCTAAATCATGGATTGTTATGCCGCTCGACAATAAGCAATCATTGAATAAATAAACAAACCAAACTTTTTAATTGGTTTTAATCATGGTTAAATATAGGTTTCTTATATGTTGCTAGACGGATCCTTCTATACTTTTGTTTTCTCTGCTTGCGTGGATTGTGTTATTTACTCTTAAATTGATCTAAGTCACCTTCAAAACCCATGCCAGTCTCTCTGAACTAAAAAACCCCCCTTATTTGGTTAGGATTAGGATTAAACAGGTTTAGCATATGTTTAACTTAGAATAGAATTTACTTAGTTTAGTTAACCAAAATATTAATAGAATAAAAGATTTTGTTCTCGCTCTTGTTGATCGACACCCTACTTACCATGAAACTCCATCTGATCGGGTACACTGCCTGTTATAGTGTTGTTTTAGGTAAAGTCGGCAAAATATAAATTTACAACTTGAACAATCTAAAATAAACCCTACACGACAGCACATCAAGTTTTTGGCGCCGTTGCCGGGGAGTGAAATTGTAAATCTTTATTTTTATTTGATATTTTGGTTTTTAACATTAAATTAATCTAACCCTTAAGATTAGTGTAATTTAGATTAGTGTATAATTCTGTAAATTTGTTTTTAATTGTTTACTTGTGTGTTTGTTTTATTTGTTTTGTTTGTTTCAATTATTTTCAATACATTGTTTTGGTCGATAACCTGATACGATGTATCCACCTAATTGGATATGACATATCTAGCTTTCTTATCCAATATAGCGTATCCATCCAGTAGACTGATATGGCATATTCAAATCAATTGAATACGACGTATCGATCGTTTAATACAGCAACTGAAGCTGATTTTTTGTATTTGATTTCCATGCTTAATTTTCTATCTTTCTTCCGAGCAAATCCTACTGATATTTTTCAATCTTGAAATTCGTTTTTGAAGCTTTTGAAAATCTTCCATTGTTTTTGGTTTTCAAAGCCAAGTCATTCTTGTTTTGCATTGAAAGCATTTCTGATTTGGAATATTTGAAAGTTTCCAAATGACCTTGATTTGGTCTCCACACTTGTTTTACTGGTGTAAAACGAGAATGTGGAGTAACAAAAACTTGATTATTTCCTTTTAAAGTACTTGTCTTAAAACTCTTTTGAGAAGTAGATGCTTCAAAAGTTTAAGATTCCTTAATTAGCCTCCACACTTGTTTTACCGGTGTAAAACAAGAGTGTGATGTTTCAAAAGATTGATTCTTTGCATTAGAAGCTCTTGTCTTAAAACCCTTTTGGGGAAAAAATATTTCAAAACTTTGAGATTTCTTAGAAAACTTCCTATCTTTTTGTAAAGAATAGGTTGTAAACTGAGAAACCCTTCTTAAAGACGTTTTTGAGGATTCACCCGTGTGAACCTTTTCCGAAACACTTTCTTTAGGTTTTGAAGATTTTGAAACATTGATGTACCATTTTTTCTGATTAAGAGAATCAAACTTCACTTTTAAAGCATTATACAAAGTTCTCAACTCATGATATTCTTTTTGACAAGAATGAATATCTTGTGATGCCAATTTTGATTCCAAAGATGCAATTTGTTTCAAAAGCTGATCTCTTTCATTGTTAAGTAACGATGGTTTTTCCAAAATTAAAGAATTATCAAGCTTTGTTTCCACACGCTTCCCTTTCAGATTTTCATGTTGAGTCCTTGCATGATTTATTTCTTTCAAAAATCAATCTTTTTCGCCTTTGAATCATCAACCTTACGAGCCAATTTTCGTTCAAGAACAACTTTCGTTTTTTCAAGTTTTTCAAAATACGCCTCAAATTTGGCTGTTCTGTTTGACAATTCAAGATTGACATCATCAAAATCTTTTGACTTTTGAGCAACGATTTTTTCGAGATGAATAACCTTTGATTCAAAATCATAATTTTCATTATCAAAAGCATTCAATTTTCCCAATGTTGTCCTTTTTTCTCCATCAGCGAAAACATTCTCAAGATTATCGATTTTTATCAACAAATCAGAATTTTCTTTTATTTGTTTTGCTAAAGATTTTTCCAGCTCATCAATCTTTATTTGAAAAATACTTGTTTCGTTATCAAAAATATTCTGTTTCTCCCCTGATTCCTTGTTAAGTTCAGAAATATCCAATTTCTTCTTTTTGAAAAATTCAATCGTTCCGAAAATGTTATTGAACTTAGTTTCAGCAAATTCAAGCAATCAAGACTTCAGATTTTCTGCCTCGTTTTGTGTTACATTTGAAGTTTTTGTTTGAACTCATGACTTTTTGATTGAATCAAACAAGCTTTGATAAGTCAACTTCAAGTGTTCATTCTCCTTAATTAATGACGCCACTTGATATTCCAACTCAATGTTTTTAGTTTCAATTTCATCAAAATTGACCTTAACTTTGACTTCATCACAATGATTAGTCTTAACTCTTGACCTTTGAACTGAATCAAGCAAATCTTGATAAGTTTGTTTCAAATGAGCATTCTTGATTTGCAATGATGCCATAAAATTCTCATTTTCTTTATGCAATGTTTTTAAAGAATTATTTCCTCGAGACTTGTGCTGAAGTGCGATTTCAAAAGCAATACTCTTTGCCTCAAATTTTGACAAATCTTTTTCTAATTCAACAATTCTTTTTGACAATTCCTGTGTGACTTCAAAAGCATCATTACAAACCGTATCAGCTGTTTTACTCTCATTTGAAACATCTTTTGATTCTTTTGAAATTCTTTCCGTTTCATCATGTAAATCCTTATTCCTTATTTCCACACAAGAAGTTATGACAGGATGCTTGATATCTTTAGCTAAGGAGCATTTCAAGAGTTCGAGCTTTTAAAGCTTCATTTTGTTTGAAAGTTTCATCAAGATCATTTTCCATTAGAATAAAAAACATCTTTCATTTCTTTTACATCTTTGTTAAATCAATTCTCAAAGAGTATAAAATAGAAATACAACTTTTGAACAATTTGATTTCATTTCTTTTTCATCTCTTGTACACTCTTTTGAATTAACTTAAACATACATTTGGAAAATATTTCTCCATGTTCATTCAAATCCACTTGCATTGATTTGGCACTAGGCATTGATGCTATGCTTGGTTTGTGTCTTTAAGAGAAAATTCTTCAGAAGATATTTTTGAAACATAAAAGAATATACAAGATGATGAAAATATGTTTGTTCAGCAGAAAGTTCTTTTTGAGGAAAAAAATTGTCATAAAGTTTGTTCAATTTTCCGTAATCGATTGGTTGTATGTTTAACTCTTGAACTTTTTCATCTTTTGAAACTCATTCATTTTTAATTGACTCTTTTCAGCATCCTCAAGAGTTTCCTCAGAATTTCAAAACATGCAGTTGTTTATTTTTTATACAAAGTTCATAAGCACGATACAACTTAGGAATTTTACCATTAAGATTATGGAAAGAAACATATGGGACCGTTATATCCTTAAACTACTTATGTTAAGTTTGTCCCGAAACAAAGCTTTTTGTTCATTTTGTTAAGCTACGAAGTGTTTCAGGTGATTTGCACCATTTTACAAAATATAACATTTTACAAGATCTTTTGATTTTAGACTTGTAACCTGAAGCAATACTCTTTAAGTATATTTTTTCCTCTTTGTCACGATTTCTTGTATTTGATTGAAAATCATTTGTGTCTTTTGATATTCCTCCATTTTTTTCCTCTGATAATTCTTTGAATCTGACTCTCTATTTTATTTCGTGTTTTTCAAGACTAGGAATGACATCTCGATCACGAAACAATTGAGTTTGAGTTGTTTTATTATAACGTTTTGCCAAGTTCATCAGCTTCCAGAAGAAATTCGTTGAGGTAATTTTTATCCTTGTTTATGTTTTCCAAATCCGATCCCGTTCCTTTACAATCTACAGCAGACTAATCAAATTTGTGTTTTGTTGTTGGACTTTTTGAGCAAATAATTGTTGTTTTTCAGCTTCTTGAGCTAAGCGTCTTATTTCCTCGTTTGATCTATTTATCACGATGATCCCATGTAATTTTCAACACAAACCCAAAAATTCAATCCAAATTATCACGCAAACCAAATCACGCACATACTTTAGATACACACAAACTATCATTCAACACATATCAAAATCGTTCACAAAACTCAAAGTTTACTCAAAAGATCAATTGAAAAGGAATCAAGATTATGATTTAAACCGTTATTGTATCATTTTGGTCAAAGTGGTGATAATTTTTTTTAATTTTCTAATTCGGAAATTTAACTAGATCTGAATGAGATTTAGTCCAAAATTATTTTCAAAAACGTGTTAAGTTGGAAACTGAGTTAGACCATTGACCTAAAAATTACTGAATTGACTTCCGGGTTTGAACTATTGGACCATAAAATTAATGAATTGTCTCTCCGAATTTTGGACTTCCGAGTTTCGACTATTGACCAAAATATTAATGATTTGACTTCGAGTATGACTTATTGACAAACAAATTACTGAATTTGACTTACGAATTGACTTCCGGAGTTTGAACTTTCGAGTTTGACCAGATGTAACAAACTTTGACCATAATGTAATAAATTTTGACCAGCTGAATCAAATTTGACCAAGGTACAAACTTTGTTAGTTTGAACAACTTACTGAATTTGAAAGGTCAAACTTATGTATTTGACCAGTTAAACTACCGAGTTTGAACAGATGTAACAAATTTTCTGAATTTGACCAGTCCAAACTTTCGAGTGTATTAGAACAAGTTGACTTACCGAGTTTGACCATATGTAAAAATTTTACTGAATTTTATAGAAATTTTAAAAAGAGCTGCTGCGAATATCTAATATATATGCACAATATAAGCAAAGTCTCGGTTCTAATATTGCCAAAGATTATTACGATTTTATAATAACCGTAAGTCAAATCAAATCTTGGATGCATAAAACACACCCGAAATTAGCAATAAGCACAAAATAAGCTCAAATTCAGCAAAAAAAAACACAAAAAACACACAATATCGCTCCTCGGCTCTTGATACCACTTGTTAGGTCTTGATTCAGGATCAATAAGCAATAGAGTGTGTGTTTAGGTGTAGTGTGTATGCTTATAGAGTTTAGAGAGAGAAAGAGAAAGATAGAAAGTAGAGAGAGAAAGAGGGAGGAGGAGGAGGATTAGAGAAAATGATTAGAATGAGATTAGAAGACACACCTCAATAATGAGGAGGTGGTGGGGGTATTTATACCCATTTTACAAGTATGAGCAGTGGCTATTGTCTCTGTTTTAGACTTTGGCTATTTTAGCCAGGTTTCGAGACTTTATTTTAGTCACGGAACCTTCACCTAACCTATTTCACGTTTATTTTTCAAATTATTTCAAGACGCGATTCTATAAGATAATCACTTTTTTCAGTAACTAACAATCTTCTCCCATGGGCAAGATCAATTGAGATATCTATTGATTGCATTATCGACATCTTTTTTTATTCGTAAACACTAAAGCACCTCCTCCTCAAGCCTCACACCAGCAGTGTGAATGTTAGTATTCACCGAGTAAGGGACAAGTTCGATGATTCTCCCGAATATTCAAACATAATTCCTCCTATCATCATGAAGATATAACCCAATTAAGACATCGAAAAGAAACTATCACATGGTCAATACAAAAGTATATCCATTCGTGGATATATACCAATGACCCCATACCACTCAGCGTTTTAAATGTGGACTCACATTTCCCACTTGAATATACGTTGTTTGTGTTGTCCAAGGTATCCTTGAATATAGTGAGTATAACAAAAAGAATAGTAGGAGTAGGTAATAGTAAACTAATAATTAAAACTTAAAGACGAATATATAATTTATTAATATATATATATATATATAAAGTTGCAGTTTGATGTGCATGGGCCCGTGTGTTTCTCACTCGATTTCTGCATCCAAAAATAAATTTATCGAACTTTGTGGGTGTGTTCGCTGGAAACCCTCACGAGACTATAACTCGTCCACTCAGGACACCGAGGGGTTTAAAGGCTTGTTGCATACGCTAAATGCAACCGTGCTGCCTACGAAAGTGCGCTTTTGTATTTTATGGTTTTTGTAGTTGTGTTTATTTTGTAGATTAAATAAATAAGTGGAGCTTGGATCAGTGGTACTATTACATCTAGGAGCCGATATATTTGGATTATTATATTACATGTGGAAGAATACACATGACGGCTTTCTGTTTTGCGTCGTATCTTTCAGAATTCAACCGAGCACTTAAGAGCCCCGGGAAGTCTCATTTCTCTTATATTTACTTTTCTCATTCTCCTACTTTTAAGTTAATTTCTACTTACGCATAATGCTCAACTTAAGTGTGGGGGGAAAATAAATTGGAAAATTAGACTCATTATTAAATGTATGAATTTTTGTTCGCCCTCGGTAATCTAAAAATCTAATTTTGTTTTTAATTTCTTTTGGCACTTAGGTTAATATATTAGAATAAAACTTAGTAAATAAACAAAGTTTTTGAAATCAAAGATTTGTCTCGATTGATAAAGCAGATCTGACTCGGGATCGATGACATTACTTTCGCATTTATAACCATTCCAGTAAATATGTGAGGATTTTGAGCTTGTATATAGCATACATATTTTATGCTTGATTCCTTTGATTATGAGTGTGCTGGTGATTTATTGATTCTAGAACTTGTGCTTGAAATCATTATGAGACCGCAATGAGATCATGTTCATGTGATGATATTTTTAAGTGATAAAGAGGCAACTTAGGATTTAACCCAAATTAGCCATCCATTTTAACACATTATTTAGCTAATTATCATGATTTAGATATCAACCCAAATTAACCCCCTTTATATTAGAATCAGCTTTTTAGTGTTAGATACCCCTAGTTTAACCCGTTGAGCCAATCTATTCATTTTTCTCATCCAATTAAAAAAATATAACCTTTAGCCTAGCCTTACCTCTTGTCGAAAGTCCCTATGGTTGATTGCTAGTTGCTCGGTATGATCGGTTGGTTTTTGCCTATAGTTTGCTCGCGCTTTGTTATAAGAGTTGTGCCATTTCAATGAAGATAATGATTGATTACCTTCTATTTTGTATATTTGTGGTGTATTCTTATCACAAGTGTGGGGGAATTGTTAGTTATGTGAAGAAAAAAAAGAAGAAAAAAAGAGTGAAAACAAGTATAAAAAAAAAATTGAAAAAAGAGTAAAGTATGAATAAGAGTTGTTTGTGCCGGATATATTGATGAGAGGTTCGATTACCTCACGGGTTTGTGGATTGTCGTAACGAGGAACATGGGTTTTTTGAACTTGTCGACTTGTATTATAAAACCATTTCCAGTATATATTTCCCATGCCTTATTTATACCCTTATTAACACTTAACCTAATGTTACAACCCGAATAAAAGTTCTTTTTTGATATTTATACCTGGTGCTTATGCCATGTCGGTGCAGTTTTGTTTCTTGTACAAGCCTATGGTAACTTTAATGAATCATGTTGAGTCATCCTCAATTGAGTGTTGTTTTCTCTTCTCACCCTCTTTTACATTCATATAAGAGTGTTTGATGTGAATTATACTTTTCTTTATTGTTGATGGGCTTAGTCATGTAATTTCAAGCTTGTGAATTTCTTGGGTATTGTCAAAATCATCTATATTTTCACATAATATAAATCAAAAAATATTTTTCAAAATTCTATTTTTGTTATGTAAAGCTTATTTCTTTTCTTTATTTTGCTTGAGGACAAGCAAACCCTTAAGTGTGAGGGGGGGGGGAGGGGGTGCTTGCGCCTTTTGCACTTATTTAAAAAAAACAAAAATATATTCGATTTTTCACACTTAAATTTTTTTTTCAAGAAAAAATAAAAAGAAAAAAATATCAAAAGTTAAAAATTTTCCTTGTCTTGTCACTTAGGGCCTAATTTCTAAAATATCTTTTCTTAGATTTCCTTGAGGGCAAGCAAAGTTTAAGTGTGGGGGGATTTGATAACGCTCAAATTATACATGTTTCTATATGCGTTATCAATGCTTTTATATATCTAATTTGGTTAAATATAAGAACTTTCGGTACCAAATCGACTATATTTGCTATTATAGGTTCATGGTATGTGTCGTGGAATAAAACGGAAGAAAACACGAAGAATTGAATCTTAGACGAAGAAAAAATAACTCAAGCTGAATGCTTCCCGGCACCTATTCATTGTTTTATTCATAACTCGGTCATACGAACTCCGTTTGACGCAATTCTGGTGGCCACGCGAAGAGAATTCAATTATCTACAATTTAAAAAAAAATCCAATTGCTAAAAATGCTCCAAAGTGCGGCGATTTTAACAAAAGTGTGGCACACTTCTTAACGAATTTAAGAGAATTAATGGCATTAAGTGTGGACATCATTAACTCCCAAAGTGCTGCGCACAAATAAGTTTGTGTGCAATACTTTTGCTCATTTTTAGCCTATAAATACAGCCCCTAATCACCTCATTCCATATCTCTTACACACACTGTTAGCC
Organism: Tanacetum coccineum; assembly: GCA_026074375.1. Taxonomy (NCBI): domain Eukaryota; kingdom Viridiplantae; phylum Streptophyta; class Magnoliopsida; order Asterales; family Asteraceae; genus Tanacetum; species Tanacetum coccineum. The sequence continues at coordinate 3,456 of BQNB010143918.1, read as the reverse complement.
TTAATTATATTAAGTCAAACAAGAATGTTATCGGTCTTATTAAGTCATAGAAAGTCTTGTAATGTAATAGGCTAGTCGGGTATTAACGGGTTTGGATTGTAATCTAGTATTGTCTGTGTTTCGGACTCAAAGCTCAAGTTAAGCCAAGCCCGACCAATTTAGAAAGCCCACACGCCATATGTTGGCTAAGCGTATAAATAGACCCTCTCCACACATGGAGAGGGTGTTGGTTCTCATTTGTTCATTTTACACTTGCAAGAATTAACCATCTCTTTTTCTTCTCTCTAGTTTCTCTCTCTAAACTCTCTCAACAATTCTTCCATCTTTCTCTTATCTTATTTTTCTTGGTTCAAATGGTGAAGTGAAAGTGTATCCGGGTTCCTACATTTGGTATCAATCGCCACGGGTGGGTTTAGTGATTTTTTGTGGTTATATTAGCTTATTGATTCGGTTTTTTTGGCTTATTTTTTTCTCTTTTCATTCGTCTTAAATTTTTTTCATTCGTTTTAATATTTTTGATTTTCAAAGTTCTAACATACACTAAAAGATCATTTACTTTGGTAAGATTGATCTAGTATCTTTATGATATAGGTGTATAAGCTTTGAATCAAGAAAAACTCATTTTTTTCAACTTTAGTTTTCGAAAAATCTTATAAAGTACAAATCTTGATTTTGAAATTTTTGGCTTAAAAACCATAAAGTTTACATTTTTAAGGTACATATAGGTTTAGTAATACTAGCTGTACAAGAAAATTTGGGGAAAAAACACTTAAAATGTGTCTTTTTGTGTTTTACAAGTTGTGTGTTTCGTCATAGTTTTGACCAGAGTCGCAGTTTTTAGTTTTGACCGGATTCGCAGTTTTTTAGTTTTGACCGGACTCGCAGTTTTTAGTTTTAACCGGACTCGCAGTTTTAATTTTGATCGAACTCGTAGTTTTTAGACCGGACTCGCAGTTTTTAGTTTTGACCAGATTCGCAGTTTGACCGGATTCGCAGTTTCAAAGTTTCACCGGATTCGCAGGCAACCTATTTCGCGGTTTTCAGTATCAACCTAATTAGCAGTTTTTATTATATTACATTTTCAGTCCCTACAACTTCAACAACAACAACGATTTCAACATCAATTCATTATTGTTTTACGGTTCATTCTTGATTTGTAAAATCCTGCAAAAGATACGATTCTTTTCTCAGTTTTAATCAAAGACTTGTAAAATCCCGTTAACGTTAATTGATTTTTGTCCACAACAACAATCACTTTACCTACTTAAGATCCGATTCACAACATCAAAATGTCAAATACCAATACAAATTTGCAAACTTAAACATCGAATGCTCTTCACAATGCCATCATAGAAGCAGGTGGTAAAGACCGTCCACCAATGTTAGCACTTGGTAATTATGTTCATTGGAAATCCAGAATCAAGAGATACATCGACACCAAACCTAACAATGAACTCATCCACTATTGTCTCCAGAATCTACCTTACAAATTCAAATAGACTGAGAAGACTGTTCCAGTTGCTGAAGGTAGTTCAGAAACCACTACAAAAGGGTATATAGAGAACTACAAGAATGTTTCACAAGACATACGAAATCAACTGAATGCGGAAGCTAAAGCTGTTCAGATAATTCTCACATGGATAGATAATGACATATACTCCATAGTTTATGCTTGTTCAAATGCATGTGAAATGTAGAAAGCCATTGAAAGGTTGAAACAAGGTGAATCAATCAACGTTCAAGATCTTGAAACTAATTTATATTGGGAATTTGGAAAATTCACATCATGGTGAATCACTTGAATCGTATTACTTAAGGTTTTACAAGATGATGAATGAGCTTTTCAGAAATCAGTGTGATTTTACCAATCATCAAGTGAATGTTTAGTTCTTACTTCAACTACAACCAGAATGGAAAAGGTTTGTGACACTTGTTAAGCAGAGTCAAGAGCTAAAGGTTGTCTCCTAACACAAACTCTATGACATTCTAAAGCAACACTATAACGAAGTCAATGAGATAAGAGCTAAAAGACTAGCACGTACTGCTAATCCTTTTTCACTTGTTGCTCAACAACAACTAGTTTACCATCCTCAAAACCATCCTACTCACTACACTCACATTCCTCAACGAAATCACAACAAGCTGCTACTAGAAACAGAGGAAAAGCAATTGTCAACTCTTCTAAACCCACTTATGATCAAGAACCTACTATGGTTGCTAAAGATGATGAAATGTCAAAGGATAAGGAGATTGATAAACTCATGGCTTTAATTTCTCTATCATTCAAGAAAATCTATAAACCTACCAACAAAAACTTAGAACCTCATCAAACACTAGTAGAGAAAATCAGGATAATACTTCAAGGATTAACAAAGGTACTGGTTATGATAATTAGAAGGTAGTTAATGTTGCTGGGGTTAGGGAAAATGTAATTGCCAAGAATATGGGCATGTAGCAAGGGAATGTCAGAAACCGAAACGGGCAAAGGATGTAGCTTATTACAAGGAGAAGATGCTATTGTGTAAGCAAGAGGAAGCTAGATTTTAGTTAAATGCAGAGCAAGCTGGCTGGAGGGATGACACTGATGATGAACCTGAAGATCAGGAATTAGGAGCACATTATATATACATGGCACAAATTCAAGAGGTTACTCCAGATGCTGCTGATAATTCTGGACCCATCTTTGACGCTTAGCCATTGCAAAAGGTACAAAATAATGATGATAACTATAATATGTTTGCCATCGAAAATGAACATCCTGAGCAACCTGAATCTGTTAAATACACATATTTAAAGGAACAAGGTGACACTAACATCACTATTGATTCATTGGATATGTGTAATAATGGAGAAACGGTTGACCAGGATGACGATGATCTTGCTAAAGAACGTGATTTGCTTGCTTCTCTAATTGAGAAACTAAAATGTAAAATTGATGACAGCAAAAACCATAATAAATTTTTGGAAACATCAAACAAGGCTTTAGTTGATAAATTGAAAGGTGAAATTAAGGATTTCAAAACCAAAAATAAAAGTTTAGAATCATCAAATAACCATTTCAAAGAAGCAAACAATGACTAATCAGTTAATGTTCAAAGACCTTAAGAAGTTCCAAGCTGAACTTGATAGGTATCATGATGTGAATTATGCGTCAAACGTGGAAATTGATTGTGCAAAAGCTAAAGGTGATTTGGTGTCATACAAAATGGAATCTCAAGAGTCATTTAATGAATATACTCGAAAGATAAATGATTTAAATCAAACGATTTTAGAAATAAAAAATGAGCTTTTTACACATCAAAAAACAACTCCATAATGTCGCAAGAAAAAGAGGCTCGGAAGAAGTTTCATAAAACTCGTGAAGACAAAGAACTTGAAAAAGTCATTGCTTTGGAAAATAAAATAAAGGTTTTGGATGATATTGTATATAAAACCGGTCAATCAGTTCAAACGATG
>BQNB010143916.1:0-16927 GCA_026074375.1 Tanacetum coccineum | reverse complement strand
CAATGCTTACATCTCACATGATTTTAGGCTGGCCACTAATTAAAGCAATTGGTAGTCCCTTCTGGATCAGTTATAGAAATGTTTGGTGTAGAGTATAGACGATACCATGACATGGGTCAGTTTCTCTTTGGTTATGTGAAAATGTCCCCTGTGGTATATTTTTGTATTTCCAGAATCATATTGGAGCAGCTCTGAACTTCTGAAAAATATCAAGTTGAGGAGTTACTGGTTGCTTAGTTTTATGAGATTGCTTACTATTGAAGTATCAGTAAAATTAAATAATCTTGCAACTTCTGCAGCAAGGGAGTAGCAAACATGACCATCCATATAAACCCATTCTATGCAGATAAACAAATCCCGCCTTTAGACATACCTGATTAATATATATCTCTTAAATTGGTCATTTGATTATAGGATTAAAGCGCCAAGTCTTGCTTATGATATAATTGATACTCTGTAGTATCCAGAATTTAGGTTTAGGCTGGATGTCTGCTGTTTAATTGTTGAGACAATGATTATCTAAGGCTCAACATGTGCCTACTGTTTTAAGGCATTAGAATTTCGTTGAATATGCTTTTTAACAAATCACATCTAACAGATGGAACAATTGTAAGAACTTGAAGAAACTGCTAAAGAACTTGATGCTAGGATCTATCGGGCGGGAGTATTTGAAAATGAAGCTCATTCTCCAGAATTTAAAGGATCATATGCTAGTGTTTTCGTTGATGTGAATGAATTTTTTGTAAGATGATTCTGGGATGAGATAGAAGTTGTTTTGATTTGTGGCCAGCGATGTAAGTTCTTGTAGGTAGATACGGTAGAGTCTGCAAACAGTCATCTCAACATAATTAGTCATTGTTGATCAAGCGCAACGGTTTATGCACATAGAATCTTGATCTCTTTCTTTAGCAACCACATGAAGCCTGACTGATGATCTGGTTCAGATTTGTGACCACAAAAAGGTTAGTTTCTGCGATCAATGTAACATCAATATACTTAGGTAACCTCCAGATTAACAGAGTTAAAGAGGTAATCGTAACTTTTTGATGAGATACGCTTTGATAGTGTGTTTAGTCATTAGTGTGATGTCACTCATGATAAGCTAAACAATGCCAACAATCAATTAATTCCTTTTACATTGTTGCATGGTCAAAAGTTGGAAGAAAATTATGAAAAATATTCCAAACATTCCTGTAAAGCTCTATACATCAAATCTTATAATTAATTAGCAATAATAATGTAACAATCATATTATAGTATCTGCGTAAAGCAGCGGTGTTGAGAACATTAAAAATAAAAAAATAAAAAATTAATAAAAATATATTAAAATGGATGTTGAATTAAAAAGCACATAGCCACACAATTTTAGAAATTCTGGTGAAATTATATCATAAAAATAATAAATAGATAAAAAGTATTACAATTTAAAAATAAATATGATTTTTTAGTTAAGAGGTGACACATGTTACTTTAAAATGTGTTTATATAAAATGAGATGGATGATCAAGATTTCACATAACAAAAAGTTGTTACAAAAGGTTGTTAGATGAATGTGTTTGTTATTTCTATAAATCCATAAAAAGAAAGGGAAAAGTCTGAATCTGAATTTTCAGACTTTTAAAGTCTGAATTTTCAGACTTTCTAAATGAAGGTCCTAAATGCTTTATAATGTAGTATAGATTTATTCGATTGATTTTCACTCTAAGAATTCTTGCAAGGCTTGTGTTATACGTACCCCTCTGGAACACCATTTGTACCCCCTGTTTTTCCAGGGTTTTTTTGTCTTTTTATTTTTTTTTAATTTTTATAATTTTGCTTATATTATAAAACTGTGAAACTGAAAGCGCGGAATAAAAATTATAAAGTTTAACGAGTCAAAAGTATGAAACTGTCAAAAAATACAGAACATAACCTGATATAAAATTGCGTTGTACTGTAAAAAGGGGGTACAAAAGAAATCTTTTGTACCTTTTTGATACTATTCGGTGGGCCAGGGGTACCAATAGTAGCACCCTGCTTGCAACTATTTGTGGGACAATTTCTGTCCAGTTTCTTTTCTTGTCAGTCTATGAGCCAAAAGTTCAATATAGACCTAATATTTGTCATAGACCTAATGAACTAATCCTAGCCACTCATTTTTTATCAAAAATAAAAAAACCTACTTTCCACCTTTTTTTTTAAAATTAAATATCTCACACACTGTTAATCGTTATGCAAAACAAAACATATCATCGCGACGAGAATTAAATTATCTTTCTATAGAGGGGCAACACTATGTACTTTCGACGAACTTTTTTTTATGATTTTATGAAGTCATATACGATTTTATGAAATCATATATGATTTATGAAATCATATATGATTTTATGAAATCATATATGATTCGTTATACGAATCATATATGATTTTTGCAATTCATGACTGAAACAAAATTGAAAAAAAGTTCGGCGGAATCACAAATCATATATGATTTTATGAAATCATATATGATTCGTTATACGAATCATATATGATTTTCGTAATTCGTGACTGAAAAAAAAATCAAAAAAAAGTTCCTCGAAAGTATATCGTGTCACCCGTCTACTGAAAGATAAAAAAATACTCGTCGCGATGGTGTATTTTTTGTCGTGTGACGATTTACCGTTTGTAAGATATTTTATTTTTAAAAAAGAGGTGGAAAGTGGGTTTTTTTATTTTTGATGAAAAAATAGATGGTTGAGATTGATTCATTGGATCTATGACAAATAATGGGTCTATGTTGATCTTAACTCTTTGTGTTGGTGTTTGGCAAAGCATTTTAGGTCAAAAAGCTTGTTTCAACAAGCATTTAGTTATAAAATTACATTTATACCCTCAAATATATCATTTATAATTTCTTTAATCGGATTATATATTTTCTTTTTCGTAATTATACACTTTCTAACTTACACCTATGTTATTTGCTCGTGCTTAATGAGTGTTTATATGTTACAACAAGAAGGTTTAGAAGAATGCCCGGTGTTATCTATGTGTATACGAAGAAATAAGAAATAAAAAAGCGGGAGCACTATGAGAAAATGACGTCGTACCTGAGCTCAAATGACATTACTTATAATGCCCGTATCTTGGCGGGGAAGCCGCACTTGGATTGTGGTTGCAGCCATGGCGGGTGTTTGGTTTCACATCTATGTTTGCATTTCTATGTTTAAATTCGATGATCTTTCTACTTTGCGATGATCTTTCCACTTTTTGATGACCCATGTTACGGTGGAATATATATTTCTAAACTCTGGTCATAAGCTGTGATTGCGTTTTACTTGGCCATGACGATCCTTTGACTATGTTGTCTTGCCGCGGGAAGTGGAAGGATGGCAAAGTGCGATAATTGCTTGCCTCATCAACCTCCACGAGCGCAGCCACGACATCAGTTAACCTGAGCCAATTTTATTACGTATTTGTTGCAGAATAAACTTTCTAAACTGTGGTCATAAGCTGTGACTGTGGTTTACTTGGCTACGATGATCCTTCAACTATGTTGTGTTACCGCGGAAAGTGGAAGGATTCTGCGTGTACCGAGTTGCTACGATTTTCAGGTAAGCTTTTTTTTAGCTCGCATTATCTGCCACCATTTTGGAGAGTTCTAAGGGTTTCATGCACCTCTTTTTTTAGCTTAAGTTTTTGTCCCGTTTGGTTTTCTTTGTATGCATTCGTTTGTTGTCCAGCCATACTTACTCCATTTGCGTTTACGATTATGGTTTGCGAAGATACCATTTGGTATTTACAGAACGTTGCCCATAGGAGTTGCTTAATATATACCCCTTACCTTTCATCGTCTCTAATAATTATGAAAACTAAAGGCAAATCAGTTAAAAGAAATTTGTTATATGAAATTGACCCTCGATGTCATATGTTGCTTCTAAAAAACAAAATTGTTGCACTTTTGACACGATCCGAGAGAGTTTTTTTGGTAACGGAGAGAGTTTCGCTATGAATATTGACAACGACATCTCCGAATTGTTGTTCGTTCGACAACGCCTGCATGGGGTGCCCGCAAATTTTCAAACTCATAGTCCACCGAACAATTATCAGCATACACATGCTGGCGCTAATATGAGCTTACACTCTACTGCATTGAATCATGCTTCCACTACAAGTGGCGACTGCCTCAATAGTTCAAGATGTAAGTATTTATATATTAAACTACTTTAAGCTTTATTTCTGTATGCGTTTAGTAATTTGCTTCTATCGCAACTGTTGGCTCAAATATTCATTTTTAGTGCAGGATACCCCTAGTACAACCCTCCGAGCCTATCCTTTTTCACGGTTCTCGTAATTTTCTAGTTAATCCGGACTATTAATGAAGAACATTGTTAACCCTTGAACCAATTGTTACACCCAAATCGCCCTAGCCTACCTTGTATGTACTCACATTTAGTACATTATTATTTTAACCCAAGTTAATTATTGAGTACACGGTTGCTAAGTCCTTATCCTTGTAAATACATTTTTGGGACGATTGGGATTCATGGTAGTATCAAATTTTACGGAAGAATGGGAAAGAAAAGTTAAGTAAATACCCCTATATGTTTGTCAAATAAGCTCCATGTTATGTTGACACACCTCAATTCGGGTCATTACTTAGATTGTAATTATCGAGTATGTAAAAGTTCAAGTGTAGGGGTTTATCTATAAACCCCCATGATGTATTATATATTTAAGCAATGGCATAGCAAAAGTGTACAATATATATATATATATATATATATATATATACGTATATATATATATATATATATATATATATATATATATATATATATATATATATATATATATACGTATATATATATATATATATATATATATATATAAATGTACGGGCTGCTATTTGCTTGTGTTTTTGTTTATCATAGAGTCAAGAAAAAAAAAGAGATTGATGTAAAATTTTGTAGAGTTTGTATATCTTGTCCGAGTCTTTGGCTTAGCAACCCAATCAGCGTGTATTCTTATAAATAATGAGTTAACCCTTTCACCCCAAATTCACCCAAAAGTCACTCCCCAAATGTATCCCATTCGTTTTTGTTTCCATTAATGTTATCTTACACCTACACCCCACAACCCTTTAAAATACCTCGTAGATAGTAATGATTAATGCTTGGGCCTAGCGGTGGAGGTTTGATCCTTTACCAAGCCTATGGTAATTTATATGCTATGACAGGTAATGAGTGTTAATTTTACGTTTCCCCATAGTTGTTATAATTTATTATACACCCGAGAGAAAGAGAGAATCCAAACACTTATGTGAGGTGCTAGTATATAGTTTTTGTGCTTTTAATTATGAGGTCTAGAAGGTTGTGTCATAAATTGCTTTTAAAGAGTAGGTTAAATGCCCCCAATATTGCTATTGTCTAGATAGAAAAGCCCATTTTCTTGAGGACAAGCAAATCCCAAGTGTAGGGGTATTTGATGATGTGTCATTTTATATACTATTTCATGGTCATTTAACCCCTTAAATCATGCAAATATGCCCATATTACGTGCTTAATCGTTTGTTTTCATGTTTTTAGCACTTGGATGGCATTTGGAAGAAATACACGCGACTTGGGCTCATTTGGAGAAGAAACGGACTAGACTACGGCTATACACCAAGTATATTGAAGAACCACGTATACAGAGCGTGGAGACGGCGTCGCTAGTATAAAGCGACGGCGTCGTGACTTTTAAAGTGACGGCGTCAAGGATTTTGTGACGGAGTCAGAACGTAGCCGCGTTAAAGAGGATCTAGAATCATCAACGTGGCGACAACGTCATGGCTTCAAAGTGACGTCATCACGTCGCTTTTCTTATAAATTCAAAACTAATTTTAAGGTTTTAAGTGTGTAACTTTGTATAACTTTTGGGAGACGAACCCTAGTCATTCTAGCAGCTTTTAGGCCGTTCTTAGGGCCTCAAAACCATATTGTAACTGACCTTGATCCATGTTTTAATCAAGTAAGATTGTTTATCTTTAATCATTCAATATGTCAATGTGTTGTTTGAGTGATTTATGTTCTTGCTTTCTTTATAACATGCTAGGCTATACCATCCTTTGTATTTACTTATGATCGTATGAAACTTAGATTGTAGATCCTTTTAATGTTGCTTCTTGTGATGGATGTGCGCGTTAGGCTTTAGAAAACTAGCCATAAGATATTAAATTGGCATAAACGTCTAAGGAAACGTGAGTGTGTAGAAAAGATACCATCCGGTAACAGTCTTGTAGGTAACCCGAAATCACTTCACTTCATACCTAGTACACGAATTAATAAGAGAAAAAAAGGAGGAAGAACTAGAGAGAAGTTTAGAGAGAGAAACAAGAGAGAGAAAGTGAATGGTTGATTACTTGCAAGTGTTTGTGTTACAAATGAGAACCAACACCCTTTTCCTTGGTGGAAAAGGGTTTATATACCTAGAGTCCTAGACCATAAGGCTTACACGCCTATGGGCTTTCTACGGGCCAGGCTCGGGATTACATGGGCTTTAGCCAATAACACGTGACCAATTAGATTACATAAACGAGCCCGATTACCCTTTCTAGCGTATTACAACATATAATTAAGTAAAGACCGAGCTTCCATGATTCGTAGTCGAGTTTCCTTGTTTGACTCAATATTTTGAGGCTAACAATCTCCCCCGAAGTGAGGCTTCCTGCAGATTCTGAGCTTCCATGTTCAAAAACATATTTTGAGGCTAACAATCCCCCCTAATGTGTGGTCTTCGAATTCCGGAGGTGAGATCTTGAATCTTGCTTCTTTGAACTTCTTAAGATTGCTTTGTCGTTGAGTTCTTGTATCTTTGGTCTTTATTATGTTGTAGTCTTGTTCCTTCATGCTATGTGATCTTTGATCTTGAGCTTTTGTCATTGTCTTTCGACTTTGTCTTTTGTTTCGAGATCTTTAAATTTGTTCCTTGTTTGTCTTTGTCGTCTTTGCCATCTTGCGATCTTATGTATTGACCAACATTATCATACTTTGCATCATCTTGAAAGCTTGCTAACATTCTCCCTTGATAGACTTGATATCTTAAAGGAAGATCTTATATATCAGAGTTTACGAAAGTCTTTGTCTTTAATTCTTGAGCTTTCTTGATTCTTGAATCTTGATGCTTATAGTATGTCTTTGTAGTTTGCGCATGAGCATGTGGTAGTGAATTCAACTCTGCTAGAATGAGGCTGCAACACCGTCGTTTATACCTGCATTTTAAAGTTAGTGATAAACAGCAATTATGGACGAATATGGCTTTGTTATTCGTCGAGATTCGGTTGCATTAACCTCTGGTTCCGTAGGACCGTTTTACAATATAAATGTTGTAACTGTGATCAGGTAGGTTCAAAGAATCTCCTTGACAGGGTTTCCAGCTCAAAGCGTAAGATCCTCTAACACAAATGTATTAGATTCACCATGCTTGCTTGTTCTTAATACTGGAACGTCTCAAAGTAGACAACACGGTAAGAGTGAATCAGATAGTTACTATCTTTCTGATTAAGTCGTCAATTCATTTACTAGAGCGAATCGATATCCAGTTGACACAAGCTTGATTCATATATGTGGAAACTAGAAGGGGGGTTGAATAGTTTTTACCGTTTTAAAATTAAAACTTAGATTGTCGACTTATGTGAATTCAAAAGATATACACAAGTGTATATGATAGCGATGCAATAAGTAAATAAACTAACTACGAAATATGAACAAGTAAAGATAAGAAAGATCAAACCAATGACACAATGATTTATAGTGGTTCGGCTACGAAGCTCCTCTTCGCCTTACTCCACTCTCCAAGTACCCAACTTGAGAGTTATCTTCACTATGTCAACAAGCTCCCTTTAGGCGGAGAAAACCGTACACGTCGCTTACACTTTTTCTGGTACCAAGCTAAATACCGAGATCTACTTCGAGATAGAACCAATCTAACACACTATGTATTTTATGGCCTAAATACTAACCTATCATACACATATGATACACACAACACACAACACAAGATATACAAGATGAATGATTATCACAAACGTGATGACACAACTAAAACTAATAACACTTGAAGCTTGACGTCTTCTTGAGTGTTCTTCACTAAAGAGTGGAATGAGTTGATCACTTGTAATGGATTATGTAACAAATATAATGATCAAAGAATATACAAAAGATAAAATATGTGTAAGAAAAATATTTGTCAAGAGTTGTCTAAAATGAAGACTTAAGGTTGGTATTTATAGGCAACCTTTTGAAATTCAAATATGTCCCAGGGGAGTGATTCGTGCGACTCACAGTTCTCCCAAACCCTGGATCCGTCCAGTGTAATTGGTGGATCCGTGGGTGGAGTTGGGACAACATTTGTCATTCTGTGATTAACCCAAAATCTATACAAAATATTGTTTTGTAATTATTAAAACTAGTTTAATAGATTCTTCTAGAAGAAAATATTTCTTATCATGAATAAGGAAAGATTTTTTAGATTTGGGAAGATTTGGAAAGATTATTTCCACTTATGGTTAATCTTATTTTGTCTTACATGATTAATATAACTAGCTTATAATTAATCACGTGTTAACTTAAATCATTTGATTAGAAAAGGTTTATGTAAATGATAATATTTTTCTTTGATCATTAACTATGTATAATAATGTCATATTCATACCTTAAGTGATTAGTCGTCGTCAAGTAAACTTTTGACTAAATAACTTGTTTATGTAAACTTTTAGGGTAAAAGCCATAAATTACCAACGTACTTTCCAAAATTTCCCGACTTGAACCCTTTACTTTTTTATTAACACCGAAACCCACGTACTTTCAAATTTTTAACCGACTTGAACCAAACGTTTGTACCGTTAGTTATTATGTGGCAACGTTAGTCCATTTAGCTAACGATCGCTTTGCATCGTTAGTCTTTCTTTTTTACGTTTTCGTCCATTTTTACGATTTCGTCTGGTTTTTAACGTTTTCGTCTGTTTTTTTGCGTTTTCGTCCGTTTTTTATGTTTTCGTCCGGTTTCTTACACTTTCGTACATTTTCTTATGTTTTCGTCCATTTTTTACGATTTCGTCTGATTTTTACGTCTTTGTTTGTTCTTTTACGCTTTCGCACGTTTTTTTAAAATCTTCGTTCGTTTTTTTAAATCGTACGAAAACGTAAAAAAAGCAAAATAACAGATGAAATCGTACGAACACGGCTGAAATCGTACGAACACGTTAAAAAACAGACAAAAACGTAAAAACAAACGAAATTTTAAAAAACCAGAAGAAAACTTAAAAAAATGAATGAAGACATAAAAACCAGACGAAGTGATCGTAGTAGTGTCTAGGTGAAGTAAAGTTGTGAATCGTAGTAAAGTGAAGTCGTGAAGTGAAGTGAAGTTGTGTGGTGAAGATAAGTTGTGAATTGTTGTGAAGTAGTGTGGTTAGTTGTGATAGATTGGTTCTAGCTAGGATTAGAACTCGACATTTGGCTTAGTGTCGGAAATCGGTGTAAGCTTAGTTGTGTTTGGTTTTCTCCGCCTAAAGGGAGCTTGTTGACTAGTGAAGTAACTCTCGAGTTGGGTACTCGGGGAGTGGAGTAGGGCGAAGAGGTGCTTCGTGACCGAACCACTATAAATCATCGCGTCCGGTTTGCACTTTCTTTTACTTTTCGCTTTACATCTTTATTTACCTTATCGCCTTACATTTATATTTGCATTAGATCTATATGTGTGTTGATTGTTGCTTATATTGTTTGGATGATGATTGTGTCATAGATAGAAGTTAACATTGTGATTGTGCTTATATTGCTATGACATGTTCTAGTGGATATAGATGTATTATTCACACTTATCATATTGCATCTAACTTGATGGATAATTTGATACGAAATATTTTAAGTTTTTAAATAGAAACGTATTCACCCCCTCTACGATTTCCACAATTGGTATTCTACGATTTCCACAATTGGTATCAGGAGCCACGTCGCTCTAATTTTCAAAACAAATGGTTTTAAAAATTGAGTACGATCCATGTATCAAATTACCCATGAAGGGGGATTAAATATGAAAAGTGTTTTGTTGCTTAACTTGTATTAGTTTTGTTGTTAAATACACTAATTATACTAGCTCGAGGTAAAAATGATGCTTAAAATAAGTGTTATATGTTCGGTATCAAGTTCAGAAAGTTGTACACCTTTCTGCAAAGTCAGTAAACAATTTTGTACAAAAAAGGGAATATTTGAGTGTTAGATGGCCGCCCCCCTTAAAGTGTATGGCCGGCCCCCTTAATTCCTGGCCGCCCTCCTTATCAATCAGGGGACTACCTGTCTGATTCGGCAGATTTTTGAAAACTTTGAAAATTCATATAAAATCAACCGTAAGTTCGTAGAAGTCGTGCCACCTGCCATTTTAAAGATAATTGAGTCTACTTTCATATAAGAACACTTCCAAGTATTAAAAATAAACCTAAGTTGGTCAAAAATACAAAATACTACTTATTGTCCAAAACGTTGAGTTTCATTTTAACGTAAAACTTGTATTTTATCTTTTCCTTTTTAGTTGAACATTTCTAGTCGGTATATGACTTCTTGCTTTCTATATATACATATATATATATACATATATATATATATATATATATATATATATATATATATATATATATATATATATATATATATATTTAATAATACCATATATAAATAAATCACAATTTCAATTAATAATAACAGAAAGTATCCGAAAGGCTTTTTAAAAGGATAATTACTTTTACCCAAAAGTAAAACCCTAAAAAACCTTCCCGGGTCGTGTCCCGATGAGGCGTGAATTGAAAATCGAGAATCAGTTTGTGGAACAATGCTTGAATATCACAAATTTGGATTTGGTTTTCTAATTCTACGGGAAAAAACAATTAAAGGGCAAGCTAAACCTAAAACAAAAGCAATTACGAATTTAAAAACACGAAAAACGATAACGGGAATCAAAACCCGTTCTTTAAAAACCTAAAATATACAAATTTAACCTTACAAATGCAAATTTAATTTTTAACAGTCCTAAATGATAAAAAAAATTTCTAAAAAAGAATTATATTTTTTTGACTTTTATTTAATTTATTATGAATTAAAAACAATTTTAATCTAAATTAAATATTAAAAATATTAAACTAATTATGAAAAATCTGAAATTTTTTTACGAAAAGTAGTTTTAACTATGTAGAATCTATGAAAAATAAAAGTTGGAAAACTGGCTGAAGCAATAAGCAATTATTAAGCAAATAAGCACTAATAAGCAAAACTGCCAAAAAGGAGTTAAATATTTAATGGTGCAATGTAATAACCGAAAAAGACCCCAGGGCAAGTGGTGAGTGTGTGGTGTGTTAAATGCGTTGGCTTATGAGAAAGGAGGTCACAGGTTCGACCCCTGTGACCCCTCTTTTTTACAAACTATTTATTTTTATTTTTTTTAAAACAGCTAAATATAAGACAAAAATAAGCACTTTTTGTGAAAACCTTTTCTATGAAACTTAATAATAAGCCAGAACAGCTCATACCCTACTCCTAATAAGCACTATGAATCAAAAATAAGTTAACAAATAAGCTAGGAAAGCTTTAAAAAGAATTAGGAGAGTCTAAGTTAAAAAGAAACAAAAAGGCTATAAGCCTTAAGCTAATTAAGCATATAAGCTTATATAAAGCTCAACATACAGGCTGAATAAGTTACAAGTGCCCTAAAAACCTACCTAATATATGCAAATTAATAACACACATCTAGAAAAACTATACGCTAAATTACATCAAGATAAGCAAATAGAAGTTTGGCTAAAATGCTTTCGTTGCCAACATGCCCTCTAGGGAACTACTTTCTAGCTTATTTTTAAGCTAGTTAAGCGATCCTTATGGCTTATTGACTTATATGCAAGTTAAGCTTGTCCTATGGGCTACAATAATCAGTAAAGAAAAAGGATTTTGAAATTCATATAAGCCATGAAAAAGGCTTATGAAAAAGCTGATTACTCAAAATGCACACTTTTTAGTTTTCTTTAAAAGACGAATTAGCTTTTTGTAGACTAAATATAAGCTAGTAAAAGCTATTCAAAATCCAAAATTAGCATAAACAGATCAAGTTTGGGACCTAATAAGCTTATTCTATTAATTCTAGATCCTAAAACACACTAACACTAACTTAGATTTAGGATCAAAAACAAGCATTCAAGGTTTTCACTAAGAACACAAATGGCAAAAATATGACAGATTGAACAAAGCTTCAAAGTACCAATGCAGACCTTAAAACAACTATTTCTAATGCAAATCAAGCATAAACCTATAAGCCCTTCCCTTTTTGGCTTATCTTCCAAATAACTTTTGTAAGTGATTTTTGGTAAAAAAAAGCTTAAACACTATAAGTTATTGAAAAACTTATATGGCTTAAGTCAACAGCTTAAGTGAAAAGTAAAACAGCTTAAGAGAGCTTATAAAACGTTTTTAAAACATAAATGACATTAACTTAAAAACAAGATTTTAACATAAAAACTTAAATTTCATTAACTTAAATAAAACAGTACAAAGCTTTTTTAAATAAAAGTACAATAAGCTAAAAACATTAAATATAAGCTGAAAAGACTAAAAACTCAAAACTAGATGCTTTCAAAGGCTTACAAGGTCCTATTTATAAAAAAATAATGTCTTGGGTCTTCACTCTTTGTGCTACTTCTGTGAGTGAGCTCAAGGGTGCGTTTCTTGTGTGAGAGAAGTCCAAAATCCATCCTAGCCATCAATTTTGCTTGGTCTCCAAGTCCTATCATCTCAGCCTTTGATTTCTTGTCTTCTATCATAGACGAATGAGGTTGTTTAGGATTGTCAACATGGATTTGTTGTTTTATGAAGTGGGGTTAAGTTTAGAGGGTGTGACTTTGTTTTGTCATAGTGAATGGAAGGGGGAAAGTGACAGATGAATAGTGGTGGGGAGGTTTGGTGGGAAATCATGGATAAGGTTTGGGGAATTAAAAGATAATGGGCGTTAGCCCTATTTTTGTTATGTGTTTGCACCGTTAGTCCTTATGGACTGACATTGTTAGTCCTTTTGGACTAACGGTGTGAAGGGGATAAGGACCTTTGGTGTAAATGGGTTAAGGGGTTAATGGTTAAGTGTTTTGGGCTTAATGTTGGGCGTTGGTGTTCATGGTTTTTAAGGGTGGTTTTGGACTTGTTAATCTTATATGATTTATAGTAAAAGCTTAATGGGCTGACCCGACCCAATAAATGGGTACGGGTTGGCCCATTTAAGATTTCTTAGATTTTGGCTTCGTTTTTGACTAGTTGACTTTGACTTGTTGACTTTGACTTGTTGACTTTGACTTGTTGACTTTGACTTTTTGACTGGTTGACTTGACTTTTCAAGCTCTTTCCATCCCCGTGCTCGGTTTTATCCGTTTTGGCTTGATTTTTGTATACCTTTTGGGATATCCTGTCCCAGTTACCGCCACATATTAAATGTAAAACACACATATTTTTGGCGATTTTATGTCTGTTTTTAGTCTTAGTGCCTATTTTTATATAGGTAAAGGTAAGCTTATATACCAGAACCTTTTCAAGCAAACCTAAATGGCGGGGTTCGGATCGGAATATTATTCAATGGCTAAAGTAGAATGTGGATTATTTTTTATTAAAAACTAGACTATAAGGTGTACGCAATGGTGTTGTTAGAGTTTTTGGTTGTGTGCCCCCCACCCCCCCCTCTTTGGCTTCGTGAGATGTTTTTAGTTGTGTAGTATTAATCGACGTTTTTGTTATTCGTGGTGTTTGGAATGGGGGATGGTGTCTGGTAATGGGTGCGATGGGAGGTTTGGGTATGGGGCTCGTAGGAGGTGTGGGTTAATGGGGGGTGGGAGATGGAGTGTATGGCGGGTGGGCACATTTTATATTCACTCTTTGATATGTGATCTAGTTTTTTGTGTCGGTGATAGTTGTTTATTCATGTGATGTGACGGCTGATTGATGTGAAGCGATTCTACTGTTTGTGGCGTGTGTAAAGTGGTTGACTATTTGATATTGTTTGGGCTTGCTTTAGTGGGGGCGGTAATATTTCTTGAATTGGGATGTAGGTAGTTAACAAGTGTAGGATGTCTTGGTGAGGTGATGTTGGTGTAAGGTGGTGGTGGGGGTGGTATGGGGGGTAGCTTGGTTTTGTTTGATGGTTGTTGGTTTTGGGTTATAGGGGTAATCGGGGAATGGGGGGTTTGGTGCATTCGGAGTGGGTTGCGTGGGGGGGGGAAGTCCGGGAGAGTTGAGTCAGGCTGAGTGTTGTGAGTGTGTTTACTTGGTTTTGAATGGTAGAGGTTAAAATTATGGAATTTTTTTGATTGTTGATTGTTCATTTGTTTTTGATTTGAACTTTTTATTTTTGATTTTATTTTTGATTTATGAATTGTGATGAATTTTTTAAGTGCATTTACTACAAACATGTAATGAATATGAATCCAAGGTTTTATTGCTTATTAGGTCCATTATTGTTTTGCCAAATTCCTTATAACACTTGGGATTATTTAAAAACTTAATAAATTTATTTAGAAATTAAAATGACCTAAGATTTGATATGCCTTTCTATCTTATGTGTTATGATTTGTACAGGTTGAGGAGAGATGGTACACATGAAGCATCGGGCACCATGTTAGGAAATATGTCGTGACTTAAAAAAGTTGGATTTTAGCCAATGGAAATTATTATACATACTTTACTATACAGCTCTCCATCGTACTTATCATGCTGGGTTAGCCCTCTATTATGCTTTACACTGGAATCAACTGCTGTTGTTTAATGCCTTAACCCAAGAATTGTAAATTCAGCTTGAGTTAAAATGTTTTTATGTTTCAAAAATCCCTTGGTAGCTTAGTGATATTGGTCCTTGTGTGGTCTATATATCATTCTTCTAGGACAATATTGCTTTTTGTCAATCGTGAAATTTCAGCTTCTGTATGAACCATTGTGGTGAACGGAGTTAGTAAAAACATCTTTGCCTTTATAGATTTAGTGTGCCAATAGGACTGTTTGTTTACAAATACCTGTTTCCTGGGTTGTTTCGACAAAATCTCGGTTTTTATAGGGTGTTTGGATGTATATCATTTTAACAACATTCTTTTGAATCCTGTTACAGCAGCTACAAACACCCCCAGTTACAGCAGCAATCCATCAACACCCACTGTCAGCAACAAACACCCTACTTACATAAGTCATCCATTCATCACTCTTATGCGAGTAGTCAACATAACATGATCTTATTCAATATTATACTTCATAAATTTTAATGAGGTGATTTAGAGCTCTTATCTACATTAGGGGTGTTTGTTTTCAGCTTTTATGTGGGCTTATGAGCCCTTTTTTTCTTTCGCCTTATATTTTATAAGCCCATAATTTTTGGATTGTTTTGGACTTATGGGCTTTTATAAGCTATGAGGTAGATAATAAGCTTATATAAGTCTCAAAATAAGCTGGAAAATTCAGACTTATAAAAAATATAAGGCGAAATCAAATAAGCTAGTAAGTCCACAAACAACCTTAGAAAACACCCCCTTTACTCTAAATACCCACCAATCTAGTCCAAGAACAAAAGTGTCCCCAAACATTATACAACTTATATATGGGGGGTGGTGTTTGTTTCGGCTTATATGTTGGCTTATGAGCTTATTTGATTTCTGCCTTATTTGAGACTTATGGGACTTATATAAGTTTGTCATATTTAATACTTTATATAAGCCTACAAGTCTAAAAAAAGCCAAAAAATTGGGGCGTATGTTATTTAAGCCGAAATCAAATAAGCTCATAAGCCCACATATAAGCCGAAACAAACACCCTCATATGTCTAAAAAAAGCAGCAAAGTTCAGGCTTATGAAATATAAGGCGAAATCAAATAAGCTGGTAAGCCCACAAACACATAATTAAAAGCACTCACCAATCATGACCAAGAACAAAAAGTGCCCAAACATAATCCCTTAAGCAGCCCAATAAAGAGGCCAAACAAACCAACTATTAACAAACCCTGAAAAAGCCGCCAGGCCAACAACAATAGCAACATCATTGACAACATAACTCATTGACCTTAAAGGATCCTTAACCCAACAATGCTCTGCATCAAATTATTTTTCATCATCATCAAGATTCAATATTTTTTGCTCATCTAATGATGGCACTTCAAAAGGAGCACTAACATTTAATACCCATTTTAAAAAACCATCTGGGTGTTTTTTTTAAGGTTTTAAGGTTTAAAAATGTGATCTTTGGTTGGTTTTTTAAGGAATTTTTTGTGGGTAAGGCTAAAGATTTGGTGTTATGAGGTTGATTAAGGTTAAGACCTGATAACACCAATCTAGCCATTGTGAATGTGATGACGATGTTAAACCATAAAGATAAGAGCATCCACAATGCATAAAACAATAAATAGCTTTTTGTTAGTTTATAAAGCTTTTGAATAGCTTTTTTTGCATTGGAGCATGAGGTTTTGCAAAAAAAAATTACAAATGACTTAGCCAACAAAAACCTTTTGCAAAAACCTATTAGGCATTAATGTCTTGTGTATTTAAGGCATTAAATGCAAAAAGCCATAAAGACTTTTTAGCATTGTAGATGCTCTAAGAAAGTTAGGTTGGATGGATATTTATAATGTATTTTTCATTTTTGGTCATTTTAAAAATATTCATCTATTTAACCAATTGGACTAGACTAGATGGCCACCACCAAATTTATCTTTGAGTATGTGAGTTCCTCACCAACCTAGAGGGTTCAAGTCTCATCGAAAGCATGTGTGAAATATATTGTTAGATATGTGGTATATGTTGTGAAAAAATTGCTATTTTTGTATTTAAGTTAAAAAAAAATTTACTCTATCTAAAAATCAAGATATCGTATTTGTTAAAACAAGAGTTTCATGTGTACAATTACAATGTTGTTAAAACATTTATTGAAGAAA
>BQNB010143914.1:0-11944 GCA_026074375.1 Tanacetum coccineum | reverse complement strand
ATATCATTCTTAAGACTTAGGCGGAACATCATCTTAAGACCTAGACACGATTAATCCTGTCACAATTAACGCATCCGCATAAAGCATCCTTTAGTTTAATTATAATCTATCTTAAGGAATCAAAGCAGTGGTGATCATGTTAAAACCCTAGCCCAACGGGACTTTACCCACTTATTGCTTGACGGTGTTTTATATACTGGTAGTCTACTATTCAAATATTTATCAGTCTATTAAGAGCATGATTGCTGAAACATAAACGGGTCACCTACCTGTCCAACTAAGCTCATAATTTAAAGACTAAGACATAACGTTATTTGTGATCCTATTGGTCCAGTAATATAAAACACGATATGGAGATCGATCCCGGTATCTAGATCACTTGGTCCATATCACCAGATCCAGTTGAATGATAGGTCGCAAATTCAAACACATAAGCAAGTATGAGGTGATAAACATAATTAAACAATCAATGATAAATTAGGAAATCGATTTTAAAACAAACCAGACATTAAACTTTCATTAAGATGGCTAATACCCAAGGGTATTAGCCCACAACCATTGTAATTATACAAGCGTAATCAAACAATGAAAATGGAACGATTAAGTGTCTTCTATGGATTTGTGATCAATGCTTGACCTTGGTGGCTGATCTTTTCTCTAAAAATTTCGTCTTTCAATAGAGTAAGAAATAAAAGAATAAGATATGCACACTGATTACAACTCATTTTCGAGTCTTCTATTTATAAAGTTTTGAAAAAGACTCGATATTCGCCGATCTTGCAAGGTCGATACGGCGTATTAGCGCTTAATCGGTGGATTCCTTGGAGTGCGCGCTACGTTCTCAATTAATCAGTGGATAACTTGCCCAATTTTACTTAGGCTACGATTTACTTATCTTCGAAATAGTTACTCATGCATACGGCGTATGTAGACGAGAAGGGATACGCCTATTGGGAATTTGGTCCAAACGCGTTTCATTGTGAAGCTCAAGCGATGAATAACCCGTATCTCTTTTGTTGGATACGGCGTATGTAGTCAAAAATAAGTATTCTTCAAATGTCTTCGTTTTAGCTCTAAAATATGCGCTTTTAGCTTGTTTTCACAAAACACTCCTGAATTACTGCATTTATCAACTTTAAAGCAATTAAGTATCAAATAATGTAATAATTATATAAAAGTGGATAAAACAGATGGGATAAATGATATAATAAAGTGACGTTATTTGATGTCATCGGTATCCCATCATAATATGCCGAAAGCAAAACATGTCGAAAACCCATATAAGAATTTAGTCATAGTATTCAAAATAAGACAAATCATCATAAGTCATAGTGATTAAATATCGACATATCCAATTATCAAAACGAAATAAGTTGAATAAGTAATAGAAATTTGTCTGAAAATAAGCCATTTGGTTTATTAAGTCATAAGTCGAAACCATTTGGGCCTTTTGGTCCAAAATGTAAAATAAATATTCAATGTTCACTTTTTAGCCCAAAGTTTTACGAAACAAATCCAATAAGCTCATAATACGCAAATAAGCTCTTTTAGAATTAATAATAAGCTAGATATTAAATCCGAAAAATAAGCCGAGACGATTAAGCCTCCAAATAAGCCATCAATAAGCTAGATAATAAGTCGGAAAAATAATAAGTCAAGGCTAATAAGGCAAAATAAGCCGTAGCTTATTTTCCTTATTGGGCCGTAGCCCTTTTAAGCCCAAAATAAGTTATAATAAGCCCAAAACAGACTAATAAGCTCAAAATCATTATAGTGACAAAAATAAGCTACGAACAAGCTAAGAAATAAGCCGAAACTTAAAATAGCCAAACAAAAATTCCTTTTTGTTTCCTTTTTGGGCCGAGATCAAAATAAGCCCAAATAAGCTTTTTGAGTGCTTATTAAATAAGCTGAATGTCCAAATAAGCAAAAACCATACTTCGAATGATAATTCTAATATACCAAAATGACCACCATGACACGAGGAGACTTTTCTTGTTTTTCCTTGTTTAAATTTTTGAACCAAACGCACCCTTTTCGTTACCTTTCGTAAATTTTAAAGTTAGATTTTTACAAAACGCATTGTACAACTAGTATTAACGCATCATTAGACTACCAAAAATACAAGGATTAGAGAATTTTGAAGACTTATAAAAGAGGGGTTATAAGAGAGGATTTAAGCTTGAACAAACAACCCAAACGTTGTTTTTATATACCCATGACTACTAGAATTAAACCCAAATATTCTTTAGTTTCCAAAATCCTGATCAAAGATGAAAAATATATGTTGTGTGTGTGTGTTTGATTTTGTAACGAGCAAGGAGAGAGGAAATATAGAAAGGAGAATTTTTTTTTTGTGTTTTTGACAATATGTGTATTTATGAAAACAAACTAGGAATAGGCTTTGCAACAAAAGGGAACACAATGAGCTTAAAAAAATGCCTTGTGATTCCCTTTGTGGGGTTCGATCGTTGTGCACATATGAAGGGATCCTAGGTGCGTTTTTTGTCGCTTGTCGGGTTTATCTAATGATCATATTTTCTAGTTTTAAACGAGACTCAAAAGTTTCTTATATATATAACGAAGCAAAAATGTTTTTACGATAAACTTAGAATTTTCACACCATAGATTTATAGTTAAATTGTTTTAGATTTAGAATGGACAATAAATCCGAATTCTTGTGTAGCTTCTTATTTCGTTAAGAGAAAGAACATAGACCCATAAATCGCTCTTTATGCAAATTTTCTATGAAAAGAAAATAACTTATAGATAATAAGTTTATTAGAATGACCAAGTACTTAGACAAAAGTAATCTTATTTGTCGTGCCGGTACGCGATGTGTACATTTTGTCGCTATTGCCAGAAGATTTCCCTGTAAGTGATTAAATGTGATCGAAGACGCTTAGAAAAATAAAAAGGATGAATCAAAATTGATAATTTGAAATCAGAAATGATTTATATCATAGAAAATCGATGTTTGAAGAACAGCCGTTTAAACCGTAACTATTTTGGCGTAATAACAGCAACGAAAGGTCAAAATAAGATTTTTTGCCATAAAATATAATGAAAAAGAAGATGTGAGGAAATAGAGTCATAGTATCATAGGATACTAAACACTTAGGAGAATCACTGGGGTTATCGAACAGTCACACACCCATAAGAAATTTCTTTCCGAAATTAGCTCGAGTTTATCCAGGTTATTGTGGAGAAGGAAGAAGAGGTAGGGCGTTTAACACAATATTCGTATTCCTACAGCTTTCCTATAAACCTAAAGTCTTACACCTTAACAAACCTATGTTTAAGCTATGATAATGTCCACAATGGAAACATGTAGTAATCTCTGTAACTTAAGTTTTATCGTTTTAACGAACGAACCATGGCAATATAGCTAAAATGCTTTACGCTTGATCCAAATCCAAATGAACTACAAATCCTTCAATTGCAAGCACATGCCACACGGAAAGATATGGATATAATCAGCTATCAAACTTTAACATCTTCAAGATCACAGATCATAAATCGGCTATTAATTAGTTTAATCATAATAATCTCTATTTTTCACATATTTGCCCCCCTCCATAATAGAACATACACAACATATAATGTAGGAACTACTTTTGTTACATTATATTTAAAATACTAATTAATGTTATATTTAAAACACCCCTAAATGAAAAGTACATATTATTATACACATTCTACAAACAAATAAAACACACAATTTATATGCTAACAAGTTGATGCTACATATAGTTTTGAAAATCGGACTGGACAAACGGGTTAAACCGAGAATCGAAATTACCATCGGGTCGGCTAGCCAATAAAAGCCATCCAAAAATGAACAAGAGTGGGTCGATCGGAACCTATAAAATGGGTGAACCGGCCTAACCAAGATCATTTTTTTTCTTTTCTCTACTTAATCACAGATATCCCCGACCGCTACACGCAGGTACCATGCTAGTAAAAAGTAACACGTCTTTAAAGAATCGAGTATTGTGGATTCTTTGACAACTACACACTCATATTTTATTTGCTCATTTCAAACTGTGAAATTAAGAATTTTTATGTCTTTTATATGGGTTTTGCTAACCAATGCCCACTGGGCAGAGGTTAGTGTGTAATTAATAAACACAAACTTTCCTTATTAACATAAAAATACATTAGATTTGGGTTCATTCAAGTAAAAAAATCATGTTCAAATATAGTAATTTATAAGATTCTTTCATTTTAGGTTAATTAAGGAAGTTTATGTTTGTTAACTACACACTAACCTCTGCCCAGTGGGCATTGTTAGCAAAACCTTTTTATATTTTTAAAGGATTATAATCCTCTCAAGTTGAGTCAAACATGATACATCATGTTCACCAATCACAAATAAGTTAAATGAATAAACATTATCTTTTAATAAAATTCAAGGGTCCACTTGTTTATTTTCACCCACAACAAACTTAACTTTACCAATCATGTTTGACTACAACTTTAGATGATTTTTTTCCATTTTTAAATGTCCCAATCAACTCCTACTAAAAAAACTTAAAATTAAATGCATTTACTTTTATTAATGTTAGCATTCAATTAATCAGTAATAAATTGCTTTTAATATGTTTGGGTCAATTAAATAAGTAATTTAAACAATAAACACTTACGAACCAGTCAAATTTACGTATAAATACCAATAGATAAAAGTTCAAGATCAATATACATCTCTATACGTTTATTATATACTCTAAAGATTCGAGTTCGTAATGAAAACCAACATTGTTTGTGTCCTCTTCTTTTCCATTTTGTTTATAAACTTCATCAACGGAATTGCTAATCCTGACGAAGAATTTTGCCAAAGCTATGGTACTTTTTTTTGTTAATCTTGTTTTCTCCAATTGCAATATTGTTACTTTCTAACGGTGAAAGTTAGATTATACCAGAAGCCAACATTTTATTTTATTTCCTTATATTTTTTATCCAAAACTTTGTATTTGTGAAACAGGTCCTGGATTTAAATCTTATGTTTATGACTTTGAACCAAACAATTGCGAAAGAGAGAGTTGCCATGCAGAGTGCTTCAAGAACGTGCCCTATAAAGGAGAGATATCATATGGAAAGTGTCATGATACTTTTTGCATTTGTTGTATGAGTGACGTAACGAAACATCTAAGACTGTTACAGCTTTTAATTTAAATATGAATAAACCTACATTAAATGACAACATAATTATATATTCTCATATTTTCTTAGTTTTATTTAGCTTTACCAGGCTGTGAATAACCAAAGCCGGGTAACCATATGTTATAATGAGACACATCATTATATTAACTTAATTAATTACGATTAAACACACAATGAGTAAAATCAAAAGATTTGAATGTACGATTTAGTTTTTTCCAAACAAAACAAAGATAAATATAAATATGAGTTATATTTTATAATGGTCTAAAAAGCATGAAAATTACCACATTTTCTTTTTGTAAACATCAAAGTATTAATTTTCTTAAAGAATGAAAATCTTTAACTAATCTTCATATAGTAACCTTATCCAGAAAATATTTGACGTGACACTAGTTTAATACACTTATCTTGTTTTAGTTTTTTGCCAATGTTATATGTAGCCCCTATACTTTATTTTTTAAAGTTATCCACCCATTTAACCCTTTATTTCATTATAACAACCACCTCAGTCACCACTCATCTCACCTTTCTCATCAAAAAACCACGATACATATTCACAACCCAGATCTACAATTATCAGTTAATACCCGGAACCAAAAATAGATCCAAAAAATCGTCATATATATCCAAAAATCAAACTTAAAAAAAAACCAAAACCTTCACAACAATAAAAAAACCCAAATCTTCATATATCCAAATATTACAAAATCATCCATTCCACAAACAAAAATTATCAAAAAAAAACTAGAAACAGAAATACATCTCAAACAGATTGCCTTGATGAGTTGGTTATCATTATGAAAACCTACCCTAAGTTTGAAAAAAGAAAAGTTTTTTCAATATTATTTTTTGATGTCGATCCTTCTCATGTAAAAAATCTAGGGCAAATCGCATAAAAAGGTACACATCTTAGGCTCCTTGTCAATATATTTACTAAATTTTTTTTTTATTCTCAATTTAAGTATCGATCTTATGTTTTTGTTGCACCAGAAAAAAAACACTTTAGGCAATTAACCAGGTTTTTCGGTTACATTATCTAACGATCGTTATATTATAATTGCATCATTAGTCCTATATATACTATATTTATTTCTAGATCTGACATCGTTCCAAAACGACCCTTTATAACACATATTTCACGACTCGTGTTCTAAAAGATATTTTAAGCCGAAACGACGTTTTTCGGACAACTTTTTTAGATTAACCGAGACCTTATATCTCAACAAAAATGACACAAAATGCTCTTACCGGGATCAGGGCTGGAACTTATTATATATTTATTAAACAACGCCAGAAATTTGACTTCGATTTGGACGCCGCTATCATGCGCTTTATAACTAAAACAAACCCTCGCGGCAAAGTAAAATGTCATTCCGAACAACCTTTCATGTTTCGCCGGAAGGCGATAACGGACTCGACAGAGCCAATCGTACGTTTTCAAATCTGCAACTTATTACTTTTTTTAAACACATATTTTTAACACGTTTTTCTACAGATTTTATCCACACGGATTTATACACACGATTTTTATTAGACACTTTTATACACATATTTTTAATAACACCAGCACATTTTTATGCACATTTTTAACACACTTTATTATACACCCACATTTCAATAAAACACGGTTTTTCTACCTGCTTTTAATCCCAACGATTTTATACATACATTTTTATACACTTTATTACAGACACATTTATTAATGCATATATTTTAAACGTGATAAAAATGTGTGTATAAAAACGTGTATAAAAATATGTGTATAAAAAATTTTGAATAAAACGTGTCCTATAAAAATGTTTTATAAAACCGTGAATAAAATCATTAAAAAACGTGTTAAAAAATTGTGTATAAAAATTAATAAGCTGGCAGATTGAAAACTCCCGATTTGAGACACTGTCGAGTCCAGTTATAGCCTTCCGGCAATCATGAAAGTTTGTTCGTAAAAGACATTTTACTTGCCTGCGCGGGTTTGTTAGTTTATAAAATTGTCATGATAGCGGGTCAAAACCGAAAGTCAAATTACTGCGTTTATATAAAAAATAATAAAAAGTTTCCAGCATAACCTGTAAGGCAATTTTGGTCCATTTTCTGTTGATCATTAAGGCTCGGTTTAAAACTAAACAATTGTCCCGAAACGTCGTTTCGCTAAAATCTATTTAGACCCCGAGTCGTGAAAATGAGATTGCAATGTCGATTTGGACGGGTCAGAACTAGATAATAAATAATAGTATATAAAGGACTAATGGATGCAATAATAAAAATAACGGATCGTTATGAAATGTAACCGAAAAAACCAGTAATTGCCTAACGTTGCAACAAAAACAAAGATCGATACCTTAAATTGAGAAAAAAAAGATGAGTACCTATAATTGACATTGAGCCTAAGATGGGTACATTTTTTATGCGATTTGCCCAAAAATCTGCAAGGTCCTTTCCTTGAAGCTTGTCCACGAGGATAATAATGTCGATCCCGAAAGATTTAAAAGTAGGAGAAACGCCCTAAAAGAAGCTGGTTATAAGTCTGGTGTAAACATTAAAGATTGGTAAGCTTCAACAAATTTTATCAGTTTTTTAGTTGGTTTATAAGGGGGTGTTTGTTCATCACATAAAATAACCAAACCTCACTACAAACCCAAATCTAAAAAAAGTATAAATCATCACAGACAAACACTCCTGTTGGTAAGAACGGCGGCGGATACAACTTCTTCGATGGCGGCGGTGGTTATCAATACCAAACAAACCCTTATCCACAATCAATCCCGGCCATCACCACTACCTACACTCATCACCCGTCAATCTCAATAAAACCTAAAACAACACCGTGACTGTGGTTAATTACTAGACCCAAACTCGAAGCCTGAATATGTACCAATAGAGAAAACAAAGAATAGAACTTGAGTGCTCCCTGAAACCGGTGGAGTCTCTGAACCCAAAGGTCTATGAACCTGAAACCCGAGAGTGATCGTGATCATGAGGAGCATACTTGGAATTATTGTTAAGAGAATGAGTACGGGTCTTGAATGGGAAGGATATATGGGTTCAGTGTAAATATGATTTACACTGATTAAAATCAGTGGATTAAAACAAGTTTGTTCAGTGTTGTAAAAAAACTGATGAAAAAAAATCAGTTGTGTATAACTTCAATGAGCAAGTTGTGAAATAAGGAACTGATAATTGTAAGGAAACATGTACACTTTTATTAATAAAAACTTCAAATATAATATAATAAATAAATTAACAGAAAATAGATGACAAACAAATAAATAACAGACAAACGGGGTAGAAGCAGAAGACGGACACTATATAACGATAAGTAAATAAAAGCAGTAAAAGATCATGGAATGAAGGCACGTAGTTTAACACGTATTTCCTTACAACAGATTCTCGTCCGAGTTTTCCCAGGGTACAACGTTCAAAGCTGTTGTACAGCCGGACCTGACAAACTTGCCTGAAAAATCACGAAAGCAGTCGTACGTTTCTGATCGAAAGGATTGCTGGAACTTGGTTGCTATGGAGCTGTGTTTTTCGGTTGTAGTAAATGAATGAGAATTATGGTTATATTTATACTGAAAAACTTGTCTTGTTTTCCAAGATTAAATATATACCAAAATTAGACAAATCTGAAAAAACTAATACAGATTTTCCATATCTTTTATAACACAAAATTATTCTGTAAATATTTTGTAAGACTTGTTTAATAAGTCTATATCTATTCTTAAAATAGATATACAAAATATTCTATAAGACTTTTTGAATAAGTCTATATCTATTCTTAAAATATATTTTCAGAAAATTCTGGAAAAAGAAACCCATCCTCACTTTCCATCTTGGGCGATGTAGGAGGATAAATTTTCCAGATTTTGTGTTTTAAGTGTCACACTTTGAGACACGATATCTCATTCATATTATCTCCATTTTGGACATACTTTAGCTCGTTGCGAAGCTCTCTTCAAAGAGAACGCAAAACTACAAGCTAATAAAATATATATAACATATATTAAATAATGTTCAAACTTTGCAAAAAGTCATTTTGCAATACAATCTTTCCAACAATCCCCCACATGAATGGAAATCGGTCGAAAACACTCGAAATTTTCGGCGAAATTTCTGCGGTTGAGTCCTGCATAGGATAGGTAGGTGTGACCCTTTGAACCTTCCCTTGTGAGATGCACTTAGCCTCCTAGATCTGAGTAGACGCGATGTCCTTGAACTCAGCCTCTGTTTACGTAGACGACAATACACACTCACACACGACTCTCCCTGACATTGTCAAGTCCTCATAGTCGTGCTCGTTATGGTCATGAGCACTAGCCTGGTTCTGCAAGAGCTCTTAGGAATTGCGCCCCCACAATTCCCTTCGAAGCGACCCCACTTCTCTCTCACATAGGTGATTTCATCTTGAATCATTAAAAACATATACTTTCAGATTTCATCTTGAATCGTTATGCTTTATGATTTCATCTTGAACCATTAAAGCCATATGTTTAACCTCTCAACAAGTCACATTGTTATAGGAATGGACTAGGAAGTTACAAGTTAAGTAACTCCCCCACATTGACGTGACTTCCCCCACATTTCTATGATTAGGTTGTCCTATTGAACCTAGATCTTGGGATCTCCAGTCAACTAGGTTAAGTTTTCCTTCATAGAAACTTATTTCTTCAAGGGATTTAGTCCCATTCCTTTGCACGACTTACTAACTAACTCTCTGCTTAAGCCTTTTGTAAACAGATACGCGATGTTATCCTTTGACGCCACATAGTCAATTAAGATAACTCCTGTTGAGAGTAGTTGTCGTATCGAGTTATGTCAACGACGGATATGTCTAGACTTTCCATTATACATTGTGCTTTGAGCTCTTCCCATGGCTGATTTACTGTCACAATGTATACTAATGGCCGTTACCGGTTTAGGCCACCTTGGTATGTCCTCTACGAATTGACATAGCCATTCCGCCTCTTCTCCGCATTTATCTAGCGCGATAAATTCTGATTCCATCGTAGATTTAGCTATAACTGTTTGCTTGGAAGACTTCCAAGATATAGCATCCCCTTCTAGTGTAAACACATATCCACTAGTCGATCTAGAATCCTTTATGTCAGATATCCAATTTGCATCACTGTATCCTTCGATAACCGCAGGATGTGTGTCATAATGCAGTCCATAATCGCGACTGTATCTCAAATAATGAAGTATCCTTGTTATAGCTTTACAATGTGCATAACTTGGATTACTAGTATACCTACTTAGCCTACTAACTGCATATGCTAAGTCAGGTCGGGTACCTGTCATCAAGTACATTAACATGCCAATAATCCTTGAATACTCTAATTGGGCAACACCTAAGCCTCTATTTTTAGATAGATGCATACTGGTGTCAATTGGAGTTCTAGCTTGGTCGGAATCCCCCGCATTATGAGTATTAAGAATTTTATCCACGTAATGTGCTTGACTTAACACAAGTCCATTCTGAGTTCGTATGATCTTTATTCCAAGAATCACATCCGCCAAACCTATATCCTTCATGTCAAACTTTGATTTTAACATGTCTTTAGTAGATCTGATCATCTTGTCGTTACTGCCAACGATAAGCATATCATCGACATACAAACACAAAATTACATATCCACTACTTGTATCCTTCACATACACACACTTGTCGCATTCATTAATTTTAAATCCACTCTCCAACATGGTGTTATTAAACTTTTGATGTCACTGTTTGGGAGCTTGCTTTAAGCCATACAATGACTTAACAAGTCTATAAACCTTGCCCTCTTGTCCTGGAGCTATGAAACCCTCTGGTTGGTTCATATATATTTCTTCTTCTAAATCTCCGTTTAGAAAAGCCGTTTTCACATCTATTTGGTGAATTTCCAAATTTCTTAATGCGACAATAGCAAGTATCATTCTAATCGAGGTTATTCGCGTGACGGACGAATAAGTATCAAAGTAGTCTAGACCTTCACGTTGTCTATATCCTTTGATTACCCACCTTGCTTTATATTTGTCAATGGTGCCATCAGCTTTCATCTTCTTCTTGAAGATCCATTTATAGCCTAGTGGTTTACAACCAGGAGGTAAATCCACGAGCTCTCACGTATGGTTTTGTAAAATAGAATCTATTTCACTTTTGATGACTTCTCTCCATTGTTGCCCTTTCGAGGAAGTTACCGCTTCTCGGTAAGACGTGGGTTCATTTTCTACCATAAAAGAAACAAAATCGGGTCCCAACGATTTCTCATTTCTTGCCCTTTTGCTTCTTCTTGGTTCAACTTCTTCTTCCTCGGTTTGATCTTGCCTCTCATCTTGGAGATCATTATCATCTCGTTGTCTCTTATCTTGGACAACTTCATCATCTAATTTGGCAGAGCTTCCAATTTCTTTTGATAAACAAGGAAATATGTGTTCAAAGAAAAAAGCATTCCTTGATTCCATTACCGTATTCTTTTGTATATCCGGATTTTTCGATTCATGTACAATGAAACGATAAGCACTGCTATTCTTAGCATATCCAATGAATATACAATCCACAGATTTAGGTCCAATCTTTTGGGCCTTGGGAGTTGGCACAGCTACCTTGGCTAAACAACCCCACACTCGTAAGTATTGATATGATGGTTTTATTCCCATCCATAATTCATAAGGAGTCTCTTCCTTTTCTTTACGAGGTACCTTATTTAAAAGATAAGTAGCTGTCAGAATGGCTTCCCCCCACATGTCCTGACTCATACCAGAACTAATCAGCATGGCAGATTGGCAGTAACCATTTCTTTCA
>BQNB010143913.1:0-16927 GCA_026074375.1 Tanacetum coccineum | reverse complement strand
GTGAATGTGCGTAATGATTGAGGGATGTTTATTTGTATTGATGATGATTCAGGGATAACAGAAACTGGTATTGTAAGGAGAGTGGGTGCTTGAGTTCTAGGGACTTCATGGTGGACAGGAACATCCAGTGGAGAAACTATTTCTGCATCAGTATGAGGAATATCTGAAAAATTTAGGAATTTTGATGCCAAGTAGGATGAAAGAGAAGAGCTAGTAACAGGGACTTATGTCTTCTTCGAAACAGTAGAAATTGTCACATGTACATCTTCAACAACATGCTCCTGAGTAGTTGCTAAATTTTCATTCCCTTGTTGAGCTTCAGTCATTTCTGCATCAGTACCCTCTCCTTGAACAATTCCTGTACCAGTCTCAGTGGGTTCTTCTAATTTTGCATCTACATCATCATTAAATTAGTCGGTAGTATCATCCATTTCTTCATCACCTTCAGTCTCATCATTACTTTCTAATTCCAAATCATGATCATCTTTATTCTCTTCTTGATCATCATCTTCCAATTCTTCTTCTTGCTCCGAATCTGATGCTTGTTTATCACTTGCATTCTCCTCCTCACTGCCTTCATCACTTGATATATGTTCTTCATTACTGTCGTCTTCATCATTTCCCCAAGACTTAGATTCACTCTCAGATGAGTTATCATTGTTCACATCAGGAACCCCTGGTATATCACCAGTTCCTTCACTTGTGACAGGAGGTGTAATCTTTGCAACACTTGGAGGATCTTCAGCAACCGTACCTGAACCACTAGGATGTGTCTTGTGAAAGTCTCTTAAACTCTTCTTTTGAACTTCTTTTATCTGAGCTTCTTCAGTTAAAGCTACATCGGATAACAACTTTATTCCCTTTCCATGTGCTACATCTACCTTTTCCTTTTCCTTTCTTTAGACTTAGTTTTCATAGCAGGCTCTCTGATGATGATTCCTGTTGCTGGCTTATAAGCAGACTTCTTGGCAGCTGTCTTCAATCTTTTGCCCTTTTTGACAGGTTCTTCATCTTCAGGGATAGGAACATTGTCTTTCTTTGATGGAGATGCTTTCTTGAACTTTCTAGCAGCCTTGGGAGGCACCGCACCTGTAGCAAAGCCAAGATAAGTCTTGTATGCTTTGCTTTCCTTCATTGCTGGACTTGTCAAACATTCAGGAAGAACAACTCCATATTTCTGAGATGCTTCTTTTCTTGAAACAAATCTTAAGGTGTTAATCAAGTAATCGTCCTTGGAGGTGTGCATTCCAATTCTGTTTCTCCAGGAAATTGATTTTTCTTGAATTAGGAAGTGGTGAATGATGACCTTTGTGAATCGAGGGTAGTACATCTTTTCTTGCTTTTTGAATTCTTTATTGTCAATCTGATAGGTGAAGTCTTCCCAGAGTAACTCCACATAATCTATGTTCTTCTGAAAGTACATACCCCAAATGATTTGTGCTCTGGAGAGACGAAGCTTGTCAAGACCAGTCGTCTTTCCAGATAGGCTTCTGTTAATAAGAGCAGCAAAGGTTCTCCAAGGTTGATGCATCTGATAGAAAACAACATCATTGAGTCTGTGTGACCGAGATCTCTCAAGAAAGACACAGTGTCTTCTTCAGAGGGAAGGGGATCAAAGTCTCTACCCTGTACTCTTGGGCAAATCTGAAGGATTTCTCTGAAGACTTCCAACGTAAGCTTGAAACGTTTCTTCTTATCAATCTTGAATCTGTAGAAGTCATCATGCTTGTATATGCAATTCCAGAACTGATGCATATACACTTCAGGGACATCAGCAGTGATGAGAAATGCAGGATAGCATGGAGTGAGTGCTAAAGCATCCAGAGTGACTTGAAATGTGGGTTCTCTTGGTGAAAATCCACGAGGGATTCTTCCATTGCATTTCCCGATATCAAGACGATTCTCTTTGGGAACTAGCTCAAGATCAAGCTTGGTTTGTTGAGCAGTGATGGAAGACATGATTCTGCTAAGAGTTGTCACATACAGTTCATATGCAAGCAAATATATATCAAGATGGACAATCTAGCTCATGATTTAAGATCATTGATGCAAAACAGGGTTTACTACAGGAAATAGGCAAACAAATACTAGGCAACCCATTAACACAAAGGCACACAATACAAAGGACTGATACATATGCAACTAGGATACACACAATGCATATACCACATAAACTATAGGCAAACTAATGTAATCAAGGCAAACACTTAAGATTTCTAAGGAAAATTATACCTAACTTAATCATATTATGACAAGATAAGGAATAATTATACTTAGGTTAGGTTATACGGATGAGCTACCAAGATTAAGAGATTAATTTAATTTTTAAAAAAAATCACGTATAGATCGCCTATGCAATGTGTATAGATCGCCTGTTCTCCTTAGTTATGTATAGATCGCCTGTTATCCTTAAGTATGTATAGATCGCCTGCTATCCTTAACTATGTATAGATCGCCCGTGTTATTTAAACATGTATAGATCGCCTGTTGTATTTAAAGATGTATAGATCGCCTATACAAAAACGTATTGATCGCCTGAGTAATCAAGATTGCATAGATCGCCTGTATATTCATTTTCGTATTGATCGCCTGACCACCTATCATGTGTATTGATCGCCTGTTTTACAATCAATACGCATAAATCGCCTATGCAATTTTTACTTAACCATTTTGACACTCTTTTAAGCATCTAATCATACTCAAACATGATCTCATAGCATAATTTTATCATTCAAACCACTTTCAATTACAAATTAACCAGAAAAATCTTGACATAAGCTAAGTTCGAGCCACAAGAACTCGATAAACTCACAACTCTCAAGATTTTTAAACAAGCAAGTTATTTAACACTCAAATGCACTTAATCACTCATTATAACACTTCTTAAACCCAAACCCATGACAATTTTCGAGTTTTAACCCATTTTTAAAATTTTCAAAATCAAGAATCATCTGAAACCTAAGAACGAGATAACCTTATTAAAACCTGTTTGAAACACAACATCTACACCCTTAATATACCAAAACCCCTTTATCAATTTTACTTTACATCCACTTTTTAAGGTGTTTCAAGTTAGGTCGATTTTTAGGGTTTATTGAGCAATAATCCACGATTTGGTTATATATATGGGTATTAGGACAATCTAACGTGTGTACCTTAGGTTTGAAACAAAGATTGAGCAAGTTCTTGAGGTCTTGAAGTCTAGCAAAGGAGGTTTGAGGGTTTATGTGAGTGTTTGTTCGCGTGTGACAGAAAGCGGGCAAGGGGGTGTTTTATGTTTGAATCTATTAAGATTTTGCATAAATGCCCCCTAGGGTTTAAGGTCACATTCAAATTTTCTTATAGCCTTTTCCTAAGGCGAACTAAGTTCCCAAATTTGCAAAATTAGCCCTTAAAGTTTACTTATCGAGCAACAAGTTCACATAATGCATTAATGCCCCAATGAGATTAAACATATAGCATGTAAAGTCCTTTTGAGTTGAAATTTGTCAACTCCCCTTTAAATATTCACCCGACACCATTAAAACCTTTTCTGATAGACACTTCATTGATTATGACGAAGATGATTTTGACAATGTCTCCCCCTCAAATAATGACCCATTTTCTATTGAAAGAGCTGTAGTTGTTATTTGATGGTTCAAAATTGTCTTAGAAAAATGATGATTTGATGAATCTGAAAGATGATTATTTTATATTTTGAAAATCAACACTCAAGAAAATAAGATTTCTCTTATTTTGTCACATAAGCGCACTGACACGTACACTTACGGATTAAAGGAAGCACGGGTTGTGATGCAAAATAATCACAAGCCTTTGAATGAATATAAAGTAATTCATTCCCGAGAAAATTAATTCCCGTTATGAGGTCAAGTTGTCTTTTTGACGACATACTTGCCTTGAAGATGATGACCGGGTTGCTATCTGAAATAATAGCAAGCCATTTTGGCATGTTTTGAAAAACATTTGAAACTTCTGCTCGAACTTCATTTACAGCCTCGTATCATTATTGAATGACATTTCTAAGGCCGTAAATGTTATCGATTTTCAGAAGACATGCCAGAGATCCATATTTTTATATTTTTCTGATTTTTTAATTTTTTCTTTTGTTTTTATAAAATTTTATAAAGGAAAATCTTTTTGGATTTTTTATGTTTTCATATATACACATATATATACAGGATATGAGTTACCACCATCACTCGTCCGTTTCCTCTGCCAGACGTTTCAACATTTCTGGAGACATGCTTTTTATACCGAGCTTATCAATCAAAAAGTTAAATCTTTCTCGAGGCAAAGGTTTAGTAAAGATGTCAGCCAGTTGGTATTCAGTCCGGACAAAGTATAGCTCCACGATTCCATTCTCCACTTGCTCCTTTATGAAATGGTAGCGAATATCAATGTGCTTTGCTCTAGAGTGTTAAACATTGTTGCAGCATAAAGCAATCGCACTCTTGTTGTCGCAGTACAGAGGGATCTTATTGAATTGAAAGCCATAATCTGTTAGTTGTGAACGTATCCAAAGGCAATATATTCCGCCTCTGTACTCGATATGGCAATGCTCTTTTGCTTCTTGGACGACCAGCTAACAAGTTTATCACCTAAGAACTGAGCGCTTCCTGACGTACTACGTCTAGTGTCATGACACCCCGCGTGGTCGGCATCTGCACAAGCTGTGAGTGACATATCGGTATCCTTCGAGT
Source organism: Tanacetum coccineum (assembly GCA_026074375.1). Classification (NCBI taxonomy): domain Eukaryota; kingdom Viridiplantae; phylum Streptophyta; class Magnoliopsida; order Asterales; family Asteraceae; genus Tanacetum; species Tanacetum coccineum. Next base: position 12,227 of record BQNB010143913.1, on the reverse strand, counting down.
ACCATAGACCTATGTTAATGGTTCCATTAAGGTATCAAAAGATCCGTTTCACCGCTTGTAAGTGATTTTCGGTAGGCTTAGCCTGATACCGGGCACATAAGCAGACAACATAGTTAAGGTCAGGTCTACTGGCTGTAAGATACATTAAGGATCCAATCATGCCACGATAAAGTGTAGCATCAACTTGTTTCCCCTGTAGGTCTTCATCCAGTTTCTTGGTTTCAATCATGGGTGTGTCAACAGAATCAGTAGTATTTAAGCCATATTTTTTAACGATTTCAGAAGCATATTTAGATTGGTTTATGAAGATGCCTCTGGGACTTTGAGAAATTTGTAATCCTAAAAAGAATGACATTTGCCCCATCATTGACATCTTGAACTTAGAGGTCATCTGATTGAGATAGTTTTATACATTATAAAATATATATACTAATATAACCTTAAGAGCAATTAAGAAAATTACCAAGTTACCCTTGATAAAATTCACTCTTAAAAATATATATAATATAATATATAATACGTATATTAAACCGGGTAAGAATGATCACCCGGGTCGTTTCCCCAACGACTTGTGCAATTGAAACCACGTTTAAGCTCGGATTATGATTTGAATGAAAGCAAGGATATTTTGATGATCTATAACTACCAAATAAAAGCAACAAGTAAAAATGAACAATTAAAAACAATTAAGCTCTTAAAAAGGGTATACGGTGAAAAAAATAAAACGTGTCAATTATCAAGTAAAATCAAAATTAAGTCCTAAAAAAAACTAAATTCCTAAACCTCAATTAAGGCAAAAGAAATTTTTAGGAAAAAGAAAAATATTTTTTTTGATTTTTTTTGATTTTTTTTATTAATTAAAAAAAACTATTTAAATCTAATTAAATCCTAAAATAATAAAAAAAATAGAAAATAATTGAAATTTATGTTTGCCTATTGGGTAAAACGAAGAAAAAAGAGAAAAGAAAGAAAAATTTTATAAAAAGGAATCACTATTTTTGGCTTTTTAGATTTTAATTATGAATTTTCTGATTTAATCTAATGAATAGCTTAAAATTATAAACAAAATGCTATAATATCAACACCACTAAAATTTTATAAAAATTAAACTAAAATAGAAAATGATGAGAAATTTCTTATTAACAAATAAAAGCCCTTAATTTTTAATTTTTAATTATAGTTTAATTAAACTATTAAAAACTAAAACCTTTTTATTTATTAAAATTATAAAATACACAAAGAAACTTACTAAGAATAACTATGCAAGTCCTTTAAGGACTAATATGCAAAACAAAGGACTAAACGAACAAAGGACTAACGGAGAAAACAAATAAAACTTAAAAAGTTACAAAATCTACCCTGAGGCCCAACCCGACTACACCTATAATCCTTTTAAGCCCAAAGTTAAGAATGATTTTCAAAACTGCTTATTATGAAAAACTTATAAAATCAAAGTTGTAGAACAAGTGGTAGTGAACAATTTTAACAAAAGCACCTCTAGCTGAAAGCCAATAATAAGCTCAAAAAGAGCTTATCATTAAGCTGAAAACAGAAAGTGGGGGTTTTCCCTTGGTTTCACTTAAACAGCTAAAACAAGCTCAATTTAAGCTCAAATTGAAAAGCAAAAGGAGATCTAAGAAGCTTATGATGTGCTTATACTAATTAAGAAAAGAAATTTGAGCTAGAAACACTGAAAAGCAACTGAAATTGATGATGAAAAAGCTAAACTCAGGAAACAAGTCAAAAAGCTCAAAAACAATATAAGCTCAAATGCTCAAAAAGCAACCTCAGACCTTAAGCTTTTGCAAACTAGTTTACCTACATATAAGCTAAGTTACCAAATCATAAAAACCTAAACTATAAGCTAGAAATCTTAATTTTAAAAGCTAAGTCTAATGGCTACTGTTTTTGGATTTTTGGCTTTTTAGTGACTTTTGAACTAAAATGTACTATAGAAAATAAGCTTAAAAATGAAAGATAAGCCTTAATCTATATTAAGTTGTATCTAATCTAAAAGTAAACTGAATCTTTAAGCCTAAGAACTAAATTTACTAACCTAAAATTTAAATCAAAAGTGACAGCAGTGGTAACTGTGTTACCACTGCTAGTGTAAATGGCAAAGGACCAAAGCAAGATGTGCAGGTACCTTGTGGTTACCACTGCACTACACACTCTATTTGAGTGTGTTAAAAACAAATTCAAGCTCAAACCTAACCTAACTTACTTGGATCTAAATTAAGCTAGTAAAGAAAACTATAAAGGTGCCCTGGTGCTGAATCAAGCATAACAAGCCACAAATTCACTTTAACTTCAAACTAAGTACTCAAACCTTTTTAAAACTTGTTCTCTTATGAAAACTCAGCTGTCCAAAGTGCAAATACAAAATGACCTTGACTTTTAGTGGTCAAACAGTCTAAAACCAAACACTCCTTATACTACTAGACAGATATGATTAAGCTTTTAATTTTGAAAACTACTTATGAAAACTAAACTACCAGATAACTAGGAGCTTATAACAACTTATTTAAACACAAATCAACAACTATATAAGCAATAATGAAGATCTACACTAAGCTAATAATATTTTTGGCTTTTATGAGTTTTAATGACAGAAATGATAAACTAAGATCTATGACATTTAAGCTAAAAACAGATGATATAACACACTTAATAAGCTAGAAATAATGTAAATAAGCACTGATAAGCAATCATATTTAGCAAATAAGCAAACCTTAAACTAATAAGCTATTATTTAAGCAATTGAACTAAAAAAAATTAAGGACAAAATGAAATAGAAAGAAACTTACAAGAGGCCTAGCTGAACAAGGCTTAATTGCTCTTAGAGCTTTGCTACAAGCTCTAGCTTATCCTAGGATAAGCTAGTATAAGTCCATGAGAGCCCTTCCATGTTTGGCTCTCCTTCCAAAAGCCACAATCCAAATGTAAAGGTATCTAGACTAGTTTATTGATTTAAGTAAGATTAACAACTGAATTAAGCTCAATTTCAGCTTAGAGACTGAAAGAGCTGAATAAGAGCTTATAGGATTTTATGAGTAGCATTTGAGAACAATTGTGCTTATTGAGAGCTTATGAATAAAAGAGGTTAAGAAGATTAAAAGCAAACACTGAATTTGATTAACTAAAAACTTTGATTACATTAGATAAAAGACAATTACAACTGATTTTTAAAAGAAAATTACAATAAGCAAAATATCTAAAAGCTACACTAGGTGAAAACTAGGAAAAAGAAGATAAAAAAAAGATATGTATGTGTGTGATAGTGAGGGCTTTATATAGGCCTTTGATGAAACTTCTAGGCCTTGAATTCCTCTTCACGCTCCTTTGAATCTCATCCGTACACATTTCCAATCATTGGATCAATGATTATGGCCGTTAGATCATTTCTTGGGATCACATGGATTGCCAAGCTGGCAATCCTTGATGTGACCCTTGTGTTACTTCTCTGAGTGATCCAAGAGTAAATCCCAATTCTCCTTGTACTTTCTTCCATAGCCACATGGCCTTAGCTGGAGAGTGAGTTAATGAGAAGCTTGATTTGACTAATCTCTCCCTGCCATCTTGTAAACGAGCTCTTGAATTGTCTTCCATACCCTTCAATTGAGAAAACCCCCTTGATTTACCCTGGGTAACTAGTGGAGACGATGGATGAATAGTAACTTGGATTTGGCGCCAAGTTTTAACTGAATAAGGTTAATTCAGTTGTATCTTTGGGAAAATTGCATAAATGGCCCTTGTCTTTGTTTATCCAAAGTTCTAGTATAAAAGGTCTTTGAGAAATTGCAAGATTGGTCCCTGTGGTTTTTATAAAAGGTAATGGACTAGGTTATGGGCTTATAGTAATGGGCTTTTGGGCTTTTTTAAGGGTTTTGGTATCCGGGTAGGGTTTTTAGGGTTTTAAGGCCCATTAAGGGTTTAGGAACCAATTGTGTAACTTTTTAAAACTTGAGGGATAATTTTGGAATATTTTGGGTTTTGTCTTTTTGTGGTTGACTTTTGTTGACCAAGGTTGACTGGATTTTGACTTCCTTTGACTGTGAGTTGACTTTGGCTTCCGGCTCTTGTACACTCTTCCGTTCTCGTGTCCGTGCTTGCCCGTTTTTGACTGTATTTTTGATATATCCGTACCTGCACATACAAAACACAAATACAAGCATATTTTTGCCATTTTTGGTCTGTTTTGGGTTTAATTGGGCCTATTTAGGTATAAACGGATATGTGTATTTTGCACATATCAAAATTCCCCAAACTAAACGATTGTGTGTCCTCACGCAATATTACATGCCTTATAACCAAATACTTAAGAAATTTTCCCCAAACTAATCCTTTAAGAAGTAGTAAAGTCTTTGTGGGTAAGATTTCTAAGTCACAAGTTATAAAACACCCGATTTCCCATTTTCAAAACTTTTTCTCTTTTTATGGATTTTCTTGATATATTCCTAATCTACAACAGATTACAAAAGACATAATGTAATGTTTTTCATTACTCTTGGTAACTTTTAGATCATAGAATAAAAAGCATAATAAGTGTCTAAAAGATGACTTCAACATCCCCCGGATTTTTCACTTTTCCCATACTAAGCTTAAAAATAAGAATCACTAGCTAAATAACAACTAAGATGGCTAAGACGTACTTAAATTACAACTTGAGTATTTCTCTTCCCACATAACATATATTAAAGTGTGTGGTGATCAAATTATAATTAAACCATTAAATCCACATATTTAGATAGTTGAAATCCGACCAAGCTTTACACATGGGCCTTTTGGGCTAATATGTTAATCACTTAGCAAGATCACAACTCAAAGCAAACAAAAACCTCCTTAGCTAAGACATCGTTGGTTCACTTGTCCCATTAATGACTTTCTTCTCTAGCATCCCACCGTCATCGGGTAAGTGCTAAGGCTTTTGACACCCCATCCGGAGAATAATAATCGAAACGCATGAACTTCCGATGAAAAAGCCTTGTAGACTTTTGCAAACGTTAGTTCAAAAGAATACTTTGGTTTTAGAAAAGGAAACTTTTACTATTTATTTATTTATTTGCAACATTATCATTATTATTTACATTATTAGGCTAGGAACCGGTATCACTTTTCTTTCGACGACACATCGGCCACGCCTCCGACAAGAGTCCGTGTACTTATTATGATACCAACCCTAAATATACAACCTCCATCCTTTCTTTCGATGTCACATCGGGAGCGAACCGACAAATGCCCATGTACTTTATTGCGATGGAGTTTGTATATTAATTATTAACACTAAGGATTTATAACTTGCATCCTTTTTATTCACCAACTACATTTTTTTTATTTTTTTTATTTTTTTTTATTTTTTTTAATTCAACACATTATTTTTGCAAATAGAAAAATTTTGTTTTAGAAAACCAAAGTATAAACTTGAACTAAAATTCTTATTTACCAACGATGTTGACTTCATCATCGATAAAGCTTTTTCTCTAAATATGTTGATTAGACTTTTAAGAGTAAAACTCTAATTTGTAAAAATTAAAGAGAACACGTATAATTAATCATTTTAAGAACTTCGGGGAAGAAAAACCACAAGTTATTCTTATAAGCCTTTAAGTTTTCCAAATAAACCTTGTTTAGCATCCTAATTCGTAATCAACACTATCATCTCTTATTCTTTGCAATTTAAAATCTCTAATAAAGAAATTCGCAAATACTTAGCCTATATAAGGGTTGTGCATTGCATCACTGGGTCCATGATGTCTTTCTTCAATACCAAATATCATCTTTGTGATATTCGATAGATTATGTATTGACCCGGTTTCTGCCTAAAGTTTGTGGAGGGCTTCTTTCTTTTCACCCTTTATCCATACATTTCTTTTTCATTCTTCAACCCCTTCAATGTTAAACTAACGCGTCCTCATTATCATCTTGTTGTGATTGTTCCGATGATAACTCATGCCTTAGTTAACATTATTCCCATTCACATTCTACTCCATCATACCTAAGGACCTATATTCTATCTATGGAATGTCCCTGGGTAGATCCCTCCGGTTCTGGTTGGATCATGGGATAATACCTAACCTTACCACCTTATATCTTCTTTGATCATTGTGAGGTAGTTGGTTGATGGGTATTTAAGATCGAAACCATAAAACCATTTGAAAATCAATCAAAGTGTTTGATATAAATCAAAACATTTAACACTTTGAAAGTTTCACTTTTTGAGAAATACTCCCCCTACACATGTGCATTGATATTCAAAATTATTTTGCACATGGAGGAAAGAGTTGATTGCACTTTGAGTCTTTTAGATCACTTTGATATTCCACACACTTAAGCATTTATCTTTCTTGATCACATTTTAATCCAATTTTCTCCCCCTCAAAAATAGCATACCAAATGATATTTTTGATATCAATGGATTAAAATAGCTATATGAGAATTTGAAAACACATGGGAGAAAACGGATATAGCATGATTATGATTTGGAACCTTTTTGAATGTTCTAAACAAATTTGAAAAATAGTTGCGTCAAAGTATATAAATATCTAAAACGTATGGTCAGTAGATTGCTCACTCCTCATCCTGTTAATTTCAGGAAACGGTCGTAACCGGACACAATCTTCACCATTTGCACGCTTATCGATATAAACATACTTGACCACAACTTCTTTTAAATCGATTATTATTCATTTGTTCAAAACTTTTTCCTTTATACTCCCCCTCAAAAATTTATTGAATGAGTTAACAAAGGGAGTGTTGAACACAAGTTGAAAGATTTTGAAAAATCCTTTTGAATAACTCTTGAAATTTTGTGTTCAAACTTGTGCATACCATTTTACTAAGCACAAAAATGTACACTTTCCTTTATTTGAAGAACGAGTTCTAAGCTGACATTTACTTAGAAGTCGTATGTCCCGAGCACACTTTTTGAAAAGATTTTGATAAAAAATTGCTCGGGACAAAGAAGATTTCTCTTCTTTTGAAGATAAAGCGCACTGAAACATACACTTTTCTCTTATTTGAAAACCAGGTTGTTATCTGAAATTTAATAACAAGCCATTTCGGTGAGCAAACTTTTGAAAGATTTTGAAAATCATTTTTTTTTGAAAAAGTTGAATACTTGTTGCTCAAAACAAGAAGATTTCTCTTCTTTTTAAGGTAGAGCGCACTGAAACGTACACTTCCCTTTTATTTGAAGACCGGGTTGCAATCTGACATTTGATTACAAACCATTGACTTGAGCTACAAAACTTTGAATGTTTTATTTGAATAGCTCAAGACCGAAAATATTTCTCTTTTTGTTGTTAAGGATAAATGCACTGAAACGTACATTTTCATTTTATTTAAAGCACGGGTTGCAATCTGATATATGATTACAAACCATTGACTTGAATTTAGACAACAACTTTTGGAACCCATTTAAGCACGGTGCTAACGGGTTTCTAAATTTTGAAAACCAATTGAAAGTTGTGTCAAGTCGATGTAAAGATGTTGAGTTCCAACGAGGGCTTGAAACTGGTGTTTCATTTGAAAACAGCTCTCGTGGAATCAACGGAGATTTAAAATTCCTCTTGATATTCCATTGATTTTTGAAACTCGGTGTTTCAAATGGAGTTTTAAATCTTGTTGACGAAGAAGATTTCCATTTGTTAATGTCATTTGATGAAACATCCTGAAAATTTGTTTCGTTTGAAACTCTTCCTTTCTTGTTGATGGTTGAAGCAAAGTCATTCTTGTTTTGCATCGAAAGCATTTCTGATTTGGAATATTTGAAAGATTTCGAATGACTTTGCTTTGGCCTCCACACTTGTTTTACCGGTGTAAAACGAGAGTGTGGAGTAACAAAAACGTGATTCTTTCCTTTGAAAGTACTTGTCTTAAAACTCTTTTGAGAAGAAGATGCTTCAAAAGTTTGAGATTCCTTAATTGGGCTCCACACTTGTTTTACCGGTGTAAAACACGAGTGTGATGTTTCAAAAGATTGATTATTTTCATTTGAAGCTCTTGTCTTAAAACCCTTATGAGGAGAAAATGTTTCAAAACTTTGAGATTTCTTAGAAAACTTCCTATCTTTTTGTAAAGAATAGGTTGTAAACTGAGAAACCCTTCGTGAAAACGGTTTTGAAGATTCACCCGTGTGAACCTTTTCCGAAACACTTTCTTTAGGTTTTGAAGATTTTGAAACATTGATGTTCCATTTTTTCCGCGTTCTAGTGAATCAAACTTCCATTTTAAAAGAATTATATGAAGTCCTCAACTCATGATATTCTTTTTGACAAGAACGAATATCTTGAGATGCCAATTTTGATTCCAAATATGCAATTCGTTTTAAAAGCTGATCTTTTTCATCTTTAGGCAAAAACTGTACAGTGACTGGTTTTGATAAACTCTTTTGCACATCAACTTTGGGAGTAAACCATGATTTTGAAATTTGAGAGTTTATCAACAACTTATCAGCTGGTGGTTTTCCCAGAGTTGAATGTTTATAAAACTTAGTTTGCACAGACTCTCCTTTTAGATTTTCCAATTGAGTTCTCAAATGATTAATTTCTTTCAAAAATTGATCCTTTTCAGCTTTAGTATCATCAATCTTACGAGCCAACTGTCGTTCAAGAACAACTTTTGTTTTTTCAAGTTTTTCAAAATACGCCTCAAATTTAGCTGTTCTGTTCGACAATTCAAGCTTGACGTCATTAAAATCTTTTGTTTGTTGAGTTAAAACCTTTTCAAGCTCGACAAACTTTGTTAGAAACTCACATTTGGCATTATCACAAACATTCTCCCTCGATTCCATGTTAAGTTCAGAAATATCCAACTGCTTCGTTTTGAAAAATTCAAATTTTTTCAAAAATGTTTTTGAACTTAGTTTCAGCAAATTCAAACAATTGAGACTTCAGATTTTCTGCCTCGTCTTGTGTTACATTTGAAGTTTTTGTTTGGACCCGCGACTTTTTGATTGAATCAAACAAGTTTTTGTAAGTCAACTTCAAATGTTCATTCTCCTTAATTAATGACGCCACACGATATTCCAACTCAATGTTTCTCGTTTCAATCTCATCAAAATCGTCCTTAACTTTGGCTTCATCACATTGATGTGTCTCAACTTTTGACCTTTGAACCAACTCAAACAAATCTTTATAAGTCTGTTTCAAATGAGCATTTTCGAGTTGTAATGATGCCATTAAATTCTCATATTCTTTTGCACTGTTTTTCAAAGAATTATTTGTCATCGCGCACTTGTGTTGAAGTGCGATTTTCAAAAGCAATGCTCTTTGCCTAAGTTTGACAAATCTTTTTCCAATTCAACAATTCGTTTTGACAATCCCTGAGTGACTTCAAATGAAACATCGTTTGACTCTTTTGAAATTCTTTCAATTTCATCATGTAAATCCTTATTCCTTATTTCCACACAAGAAGTTATGATAAGATTCTTGATATCTTCAGTTAAGGATGCTTCCAAAAGTTGATCTATTCCATCAATCATTTTGATTCTCAATTTCATCAAGATAGACATCATTTTGCTCAAACGCATCTTTCATTTCTTTTATATCCCTTTGAAATAGATTCTAAAAGTCATCCAAGTAAACCTGTAATTCATTAAGAATTGGTTTAACTTGTTTTTGACAAAACTCAATACGTTCAATCTCTGCCGGTGATGTGTAAAAAATGCTTTTTTTTACTGTTCTATGTATTAACAAAGACAACTTTTCAAATCCAACTTTTATATTGAATAATTCGTTGATCAAAGGTAACTCACTCGGCATGGTTTTTGTTTCCAGAATCTTAACAAAGAGAATATAATAAGGTGAATAACATGTTTGCTTAACAGAAGGCCCCGAAAGCTGTTTTTGAGGAACAAACTCTTTATAAAGTTTGTTCAACTTTTCGTAATCGATTGGTTGAATCTTTAACTCTTGAATTTTTTCATCTTTTTGAAACTCATTCATTTTTAATTGACTCTTTTCAGCATCCTCCATGAGTTTCCTTCAGAATCATAACACCATGCAGTTGTTCATTTTTATACAAAGCTCAGAAGACGATACAATTAGGAATTTAGATAAGCTTGTAGAAAGAACACAAGAACCGTTATATCCAACACACGATTATGTAAGTTACTCCCGAAATGCTTTTTGTTCATTTGTTAAGCAACCTGAAGTGTGTCAGTGTCTGCCCAATTTTTAAAACTACGTTTTCAAGATCTTTGTATTTTATCTTGTAACTGAATATATCATTATTGATATTTTTTCCTCTTTGTCACGTGTGTGTTTGGTTTGAAAAATCGTTTGTGTCTTTTGAAGTAATTGAATTATTTCCATCATGACCTAGTTGATTTGTTCATAAAACCTATACCTTATCACAAATTGTGGTTGTTGTAGATAAGACATTTAACTAGGATCATCATATACTGATCTTATTTGGTATTTGGATAATGGAACTGTAAGCAGTTGTATTAAACAATGAATTGATATACGAGGTATGATCGTTTACATTTATACTACTGTGTTCTATATTTGCATGTTTAAATCCATGAATAAAATTATTTATTCTAAACTATGTCCATTGCCAGTTAACAATATGGGAATATTGTTAAGATAAGGTAAATGTGAGTGTTTGGTTGTATTCTGGAGAATATGTAAAAATGGTTCTGCTAACTTCACATGTTAGTCAATGAGGTTGAATATTGGATACCTCAATGTTAATCACTTTATGTATCGGCGTTATTAGGTGCATTACACATATGGTGAAAGTTAAGTTTATCCTCAGACTTGAGTTACAAGCAGGTTTTGCGTGTATGGATGACATTTCTTGATTCTAGTCAAACGCTATACTATCAAAATGTAGTTATAAAGGCTATTTCAAAAATGTTTTGAAGTACATGACAGACACTTGTAGTCAAAATAGAATTTGTTCCTCCACGAGTTTGGGAGTTAGATACTTACTAGGCCCCTCGTTGGGTTGATCAGATGTTAGCGTGGCCGCACCCAAAGTGTAGTTAAGATGATTCTTTTTTACGTTTTGGTAATCATGATCAATACAGATGCGAGAAACATAATTGTTAAATTATGGAATAAATAGAGATCTATATCCATATTTAACATTGTATCTGAAACAAAGGGATAGGACTAACCTAAAACCATGGAAGGCTGAGTTGTTTACCAAAACTACATACTCAGGTATTTCTAGGAGCATTGATGATGTTGCTAAACTATTCATCAATGTTAGTATGTTATATTTTATGACCATGACATTCGCAAGTGGGAGCTGTTTGTTGGGAAATAAATTGTAACAGACTTAATTCTGATAGTATAACAGTTAAGTCTGGTAGTAATAGTTAGTTCTGTTAGTATTGAGTTAATACTGGCAGTACTAAGTTAAGTCTGGCAGTACTAAGTTAGTACTGGTAGAATAGCAGTACTAGAGTTAGTACTGGTCATAGTTAGTTCTGTTTATAGTTAAGTCTGTTTATGTAACAGAATAGTAATAGTTATCTTAGAGATATCTTAGGAGATATCTTAGGAAAGGATATGTATTATCCTTTCACACGGTTGTAAAGCCCATTAGGGTTTCCTTGGTGTATAAGAGGAACCCTAAGGCACAATGTTTTATACGTACATTTTGAGAAATATCAATAGAAGCATAGAGCTTAATAGCAATTTAGAATTATTGTTTCTTCTTTATTCTTGTGTTAAGATTCCGCATTAACACTTGATATTCATAGTCAGTGTCTCTCATATAGTTGATTTGGATTTATCCAAGTTATCTATTGTCTTACAAAGGCTAGTCAGATCCTATACCAAGGACCTACATTGTTGGTTTGTGCTCATGTCATATGGATATTTATACGGCTAGGAATACGTGAGCCTACGGGGTCACACACGTTTACACTTAGATATCATTATATTGATGTTTATAATAATAATATAAGTGTATATTTATTATTTATATTAATATATGATTTGACGAAAGAACACTAACAATCGTTAATTAGTTCGTTATGAATAATTAACTATAAAGGCTTTTAATTAATAAGTAATTAAATGTAATTAACCATAAATATTAGAAAAGTCAAAAAGTCAACCCCAAGGGGGTGTTGAGCTTGGTTCGACCAGATCTAGGCCCAAAGGGGAAGGTTTTGAGCTATATTTTCCTCCAAGTTATGTATTTTAAGTAAACCCTAAAATCATCTACTATATAAGGAGGACTTTAGAGCTCATAATTCTCATCCCATC
>BQNB010143912.1:0-16927 GCA_026074375.1 Tanacetum coccineum | reverse complement strand
GAGTAAAAAACACTAAAGTCGCGCCAAAACATACAAATTCGCACCAAAAACTGGACGCGTGGCAACATTTCTTTGGAGTTGCGAAGTCGCGCCAGTCGCACGAAAAACAAGAAATAGTACTTTTTAAAAGATGGAATTTTTTTGCTCATTTGCGTAATTACCACATGTTTATTCAATTGAGTAACAAAACAATAATTTTCAAAATTAAGCTTTGAATAACCAACATACTTTTCAAGCCCATATTTAATCTTTGAATCAACTACAAAATCATTATAGTTTGTTAGAAAAACACTTTGTCTTGAAGACCTTCTTAAATTTTGAGTACCCAGCAGAAGTACTTGGATTTTGATCCAAATTACCCTCAGAAAATATTTTTTCTTCAAGTGTGGTTATTTGTTCATCATCCTGTGCATCAAAAGAGTCATCACTGCTTTGAGCATCATTCCCAGGATTATCCTATGGGAAATCTGCAATGTTTAAAATTCCACCAGGCACAAAAGAGTGGCTACTATCACTTTATGACCTATAGTCACTATTCAAATTAGGTTTTACTCTCTCAACATAGTTGGGCATTTCAGGGTATTCATTATCAAAAAAAGCTTATATGATTTATGTCTTGAAAAACATTTGAAGTATCAACATTTTTAGAAACTGATTTAAATGGGAAAACAGACTCAGAGAACTTAACATCCCTTGAGAAAATGAACTGATGGTTATCAAGACAATATAGCTTATATCCTTTTTTAAAGTTAGAATACCCATCATAACACATTTCTCATACCTACTACCCAACTTATCATGATCATTGAAAATGATAGCAAAGCATAAACAATCAAACACTCTTAAGTGAAAGAGAGTAGGAGATTTTTTATAAATCATCTCATAAGGAGATTTTCTATTTAGCACAGAAGAGGGAAGTCTGTTAATAAGATAAGTAGCAGTTAGAATACATTCAGTCCATATTTTCTAAAGGATTCCCCCTAAAACAGAAGGGATCTAGCAACATTTAAAAGATGCATATGTTTTCTCTCAGCAATACCATTTTGCTGTGGAGTGTATGCACAAGATGTTTAGTGTATAACCTCTTTATCATTACAAAACTTGTTTACTGTTTGATTAACAAATTATGTACCATTGTCACTTCTAAAGACTCTAATCCTTCTTTTAAACTGATTTTTAATCAAGTTATAAAAATTAGAAATATAGAATGCAACCTTATCTTTAGATTTAATAAGATACACCCAAACCGCTATTGTGTAATCATCCACACTAGTTAAAAAAATATCTAAACCCATCAGAACTAGTCACCTTATATGGACCCAATAAATCCAAATGCACAAGATCACCAAGTTTAGAAGAAGTATGGTCACTTAATAGAGAAGGTTCCCTAGTTTGCTTAGCTCTTTGACAGATTTCACAAAACTCAGTTTGACTTTTATTTTCAATTTAAAGAGTATTCTTTAAAACATTTAAAATTGGATCCGTAGGATGACCAAGTCTGCAGTGCTAGTCATGCTAAGACAAACAACTAGTATAGGTAGAATTACACATATTATTTTTAATACCTTGATTATTAAAGTAGTATAATCCACTACACTAGTTACCAATCCTCAGAACATTTTTCAAATTCAAATCCTAATTCAAGAAATAACATCAACTCTCATCAAAGGCCATAAAAATCTTATTATCTTTAGCAAGTTTATGAACATATATAAGAGTAACACGGTATTTTGAAACAACCAACACATCAAACATGACTACATCATTAGGTAATCTGAGATTTCCATAAATAAAAGCTTCTGTCCCATTAGAATGACCTACTTTTATTATAAGATGAGAAATATCATACACATTATCTAATTTCCTATCAGTGTTTGTCATATGTTGATTAGCCTCAAAATCAACAATTTTTCTATCAGGAATCAATTTTGACTGAATATTAGTGTTGGAACAAAAAAATTTATTAAAGGTTTTATTAAAAACTTTGATGTTATTCATATAAGTACCTGCCATATTGGTCTGCACATTCTTTCCAACTTTATTATCTTTGATTATAGAGATAAGAGTAGCCATTTGTTCATCTGTAAACCCAGAAGATGAACTAGACCCAACTGAATTATTATTTGAAATATTTTTCCCTTTAACATTCTGTCATGGTTTCTTTTTTCCAAAATCAACAGGGTAACCAATTATCTTAAAACATCTATCAAAAGGATGACCATTAAAACCACAATTCTCACAAACCAACCAGAATCCCCATTTTGTATGTTACTGTTCACATTATTAAGTCTTGGTCCATTGTTATAAAATTGATTTCTTTAAAAATTTCCTCTATTAGGCACAATAGAAACAAAAGTAGAAGCCTGATTCCTCTGAGAGGAACCATCAATGCTACCAGAAGCAACTCTATGAGATTCCTCACTAGAAATGGTAACATAATCACTTCTAACATCATGCAATATTTCTCTAGAGAGAATAGAACTTCTTATTTGCATATAAGAATCATAAATACCCATCAAAAACTGCATTAATTTTATTAATTAATTATGTTTCTTAAAATCATCAGCAGCATGACAAGTACATTTAGGCAACTCAATCATAACATCAAATTGTTTCCACAGAGCATTCAAATTAAGATAATAATCAGCAATAGATAACCCATTTTGTTTCAGAGTATGAATTATATGATGAAAACCAAAAGTAATGGAACCATCCACTTTATCATAAGTTTCCTTCAATTCTTTCCTAACATGTTTAGCCTTTTTTGAAAATATTTAACGCATGAAAAGTTCTTTTGATATAGAGTTTAAAATCCAACCTAAAACCAAAGCATTGACCCTATCCCACTGTCTCTCAAGAACCTCATCAGTATTAGATCTTCTACAAGACCCATCTATAAAACCAGTTTTATTCTTTCTCTCTAAAGCTAAAAGCATAGCATAAGAACAAACTTGGTAATTTGCAGTTTCTTTTAGTTTTATAGACACAACAATTAGAGCAGTAGAGTCATTAGGGTGCAAATGCAAAGGGTCACTCATATCCGCTCTACTTATTAGAGTAACTGGATCATCAACAAAATCATTAACAAATCCATCATCAGAATTACCATGAATAGACATGATTACCACAAATAGAAAACAATCAAAGATAAGAGAAGAAAGAAGCTCACAGGCTTTCACATCACTCAAGGTGGCAGATCAATGGCTGACAGACTCAACATAAACAAAACAACAATAAAACAACACAAAAAAACTCCCCACCAATCAATCAACTCCACAATAGTGCCTCTACCTATCCTTCAGCAATCTAATGCAAGAAATAAAGGACACTAAATAAAGAGAGAGTAGAGAGGTGTTATAGAGCTATAAAGAATAAGCAGCGAAAACCAAACCGACTATTCTCAAACTTAGGTAAACCATCCAAGAACTTCCAAAAAACCCTTAACAACACCAGATCTGATGATTAAACAATCTTAATCACCACCAGACATCTTCAGAGATCGAAATCCCTAAAAACCACAAACCCTAAATTTTTTCAAAAAATTAGGCGTTTATAAAAAGTCTTATAGATCTGTTAGATTAAACCACAAATCTTTTAAACTAAACTGTTTAATTGAAAAATGCCCAAATTTTATCAAACCCTAATTTCTTAGAAATCGATTTCAGAGCAACCTGGCTTTGATACCATGTAGAAAAATATAATTTGATCAATTTAATTTATACAAATCTCAATTTGATTAACAAAAAGACAAGAACTAATCTCAATCAGTTTATAGCAAACAAAACCAAATCCAACACTGCTACTCAGGTGTGGAGCAATTATCTAATTGATAATTGGTTTATTATAATTATCAGAAACAAGAAACAAGATCAAGATGATCTATAAGAAACTAGGGTTGCAAAGGAGATAATCGATTTGAGAGAGAGATATGAGGCAGAGATAACAACAAAGCTAATCAATCCAGCTTATATAGGGCTTAACCAAGTTTTAGGGAATCAACAAATGATAGAATCAGTCCTCCATCTATCCTGCATCTTTTAAACTCCATTTGCACCTGAAACAAAGTATAAACAAGAAATAAAAATGGAAATATTAGTCCTTCAACTCTTTTACCAGTTGAGACTATAAACTCAACAAGGTGGTGTTTTAGTTTTTCATCACTCCCTCGACCGCTTGTAAAAACAAGAGGACATGTCATCAGGTTTTGAGTAATTAATGCTCTCTAACAAAATACGCGAGGCTATAATTTGGTATGTGTAATCGCGTAGACACGTCCAGGAGTGTTGTAGGGATTGTTTGTCGCTTTTATCACCATATCCTGCTAGAGCTAGACAAACAACCAAAAATTTGAAAACCGTGTAGAAGGAGATCATCAATATTGAAAAAAAAGTATGGGCCACTAGAGATACTGTGGATAAAAGGTCAATGGTTCGAGTCTCGGCTCCTGTCTATTTTAGTTGGTGTTTCACAAAGCCAAAAGAGTTGTCAGAGCTATTCTTTATGGGATGGACAATAGCTGGTGCCAAAAAACATCCGGGGTTAGAGTATTCCTTCTAATTCACATTTTTCTTTATATTGAGAAAAGACTATGATAGGTGTAACCTTTGCCCTTTTTGTGTTCTGAATATTTCATCTATGGTCCTTTGACTATTTGACTTTTGTCAGTTTATTCAGATTTTGTAACGTGTTGACGGTGGTGATTTTATGAGAATTATGGTGATTTATGGTTTATTGTGATTACTAATCCCTTTTGGAAGGTATTATTGTGTTATTTGTATTCCGGGTGGTTTGACCTGTGAATTTTGAGAAATGCCAAAAAACAAGCCTGACACGTCCGTTAATGTCCAAATGAGTTTTGAAGGGTTTAAAGTGTAAATATGTCGCGTAAATACTCTAGGTTAATGGAAAAGTATTTTTAAGGTGAATAAAAATGTTAATTAACTTTGGGGTAAATTTTACGGTTGAGTTTTACGAGCTTTTAAGTGATCCCGACACGAAAAGAAGAACCTGACACCCCTTTGGATGCCATAGCCGGTCATGGGAGGTTAAGGGGACAAGGTGGCTTAATTTTATCTAATGTGTCTCAATGATGTACACTTATATTCCATTCACTAGAAAGTTTCCATTCATTTCATTTCATTTCAAAAAAATAACACACACAAGTGTGTGTGTGCTTGGTACGTCCGCCACTTACATCACCACAACCACCACATATTTTCCAACTTTGATTGAGAACGTGATATTCCGGGTTGATACGAGTATTTGGTTATTCATTTAAACAACGTTTGGGTTGTCCGGTTCATGTCGAAATCTATATTTTTGAAGATTTTCTTGTAAGTTTTCAAATTTAAATTTCCTTTGTCCTTTTGGGTTTATATTGATGCATAGATGTTAGTTTTACAAGTTGATCATCGTGAAAATTGATTTTTAGAAACGAAACGGATAAAAAGGGTGTGTTTGGTTCGTTGGATTAAAAAAAGGAAAAAGGGAGTTTTTGTAGTTTTGATGTTGTGGTCGTGATGGTTGAATAATATATATTGCTAGATAGCTTATTTTTGATAGTAGCTTGTATAGCTTATTCGGGCTTATTTTTAAGCTATTTCTTGGCTTATTTTGGGCTTATATGCCACGTGATTTTTCCAAATCACTAGGAAAGTGATTTTGACTATTTTTGTGTTATAGCGTATATTTGTGGACTATTTTTTAGGCTTATGATAATAACCAAATACGATACGTAGCTTATTAGCTTATTCTCAAGCTTAATATACGTATTTTGGAGCTTATGGACTCACGACCCAATAAGTCTATTTAAGTCGTGGCTTAATGGGAGGGCTTATTGTAGTCCGGATTATTTTCTACTTATTAGTATAAGCTTATGTATATAAATGGACCTTGGTTTTAGACTTGGATCATATTTTGGACTTATAAATATCTTAATGGACCCTTGTTGGGCCTTAAAGCCCAATAAGCGATATTTAGTCGTTATAAGATTTTTAACGGACTTTTGAAAATGAAAATGTATTTACGAAGTGATATTGAAAGATATTTTGGGAAAAACGTTTTAGTAAACGTTAAAGATTGAGATTTTGAAATTTTGTCGAAAAGCGTCGAATTTATGAAAAGTGTTGGAAATAAGGTTTGAAACCTTGGAAAACGTTGTGTGAGCATACGGGTCATGTCGAAATTTCGTAACAAGTTTATACTTAGAAATTTTCCTCAAAACATGATTTCTGATTTTAAATAATAAAATATTATTTAATTATTTTATTTATTTAATAAATTCACTAAAAGACGAAAAATATAATTTTTCTCGAAACTTCACAATTATGTTTGTTATGAGTAAACGTTTCATTTTCAACTCTAATATGATTATTTTCACGGTGAATAAGGTTACCGAATGGACTTACCGAGATATATTTATAATTATTAATTATAAATATTTACGTATATTACTTATCTATTTCTCTAAAATAGTATAAGTATGTATTATTGAGTGATGGGATTGATATGATTGTTGGGATATGTCGTCAACCATCACATCACTAAATCGTTATGAGTAGTTGTACAACGCGTCTAAACTCTATGCATCAAACGTGAAGATTGTTTTGAAAATGGATGATTAAAATGGGACATTAACTGGACTAAGTCGTGTGCGGGTGTCGTTGCATTTGCTTGTGTGATTGAGATTTGGTTGCTAAAGACCTTCTTGAGGCGAGTTCTCGTAGCTCTACTTTTTACTGTTTTTCCGTTGGGGAAAAATGATACTCAAATGTGTTTTGAAATTGTTAGCCGTATTTTTATTAAAGTGATGGTCATTAAATATTCCCGAGCCTTGTATAAGAAAAACTTAATTTACGGGAATTTATCTAAGCTAATTGGGCCTAGGTGTCAGGCTTAAGTCCATTCTTAGTTTGGTCCGGCCCAAATGACATATAAGAAAAGCCCACAAGGCTTGTCCACTCTTGTAACTATATAAAGCCCTCTCCAAGTGTGAAGAGGGTGTTGCTTCTCATTTTTCTTTCTAGTGCAAGTAACCATCTTTTATTTTTCTCTCTTTGTCTCTCTCTAGTTCTTCCTCTCTCTAAAATCTCGTTTCTTAAATTTGTGTTTTGGTGATGAAATGATACATCTAACATGTGGTATCAAGAGCCTCAGGTGGGTTAAGTGGTCTCGTTGAGGTAGATTGTTTGAGCTTATTCGGTGGCTTATTGTATGCTTATTGAGTTTATTTTCGGCTAATTTTTAGAGCTTAATTTTTTATCTTATTTCCAATAATTAAAAAAAAGGCGTGTTAAATTTTGTAGTTTAAAAACACATCACTAGTTGTCTAAACAAGCCATAGATTCACTTTTTTTGTTTGGGCCTATCTTGGATTGCGCTTGTTGATACTTGGTTTCAAAATCTAATAACGATTTTTTTGCACTTAAGAGTTAGTATTTTCTAAATCTTGTGTGCCGTTTTGGTTTTTAGCTTATTAATAAACAAGTTTTCTTGGCTTAAATTTTTTTTCTTCGTGGAGCTTATTTATAAGTTTATTCAAGTTTTTGTGTTCAAGCTTATTATTGAGAGGCTTTTATGTCCTTTCCCAGCAGCTTATTTAATTATTTTTGTTTTCCCCCCCTGGTTATCTTTTTCACGGGATAAGAACAAAGGAGTGATTGGTGAATTTTGGCTAAAAGCACACAGCTCATAAGGACGATAGGTATCGTTTTGTTTGTATTGGAGCAGTATACAAATAGAGCTGATCTATACTTGAAAACTCAAGGTTGCGATCAATACTGCTCATGTGTTAGGCGGATCATACGTTTTGAGTGTAACGGGCACATACGTTTCAAGTGTAAAGGCGAATCAATCATATCTAGTAAGCGATTTCGTTCTTTTTTTGTTGGGATTTATTCCACATCATTCCGGGGCCACTAAAATTTTCTCGAGGGCGATCTATCACCTATTTCCACGCTTGGCTTATCCTCACCTTTCTTTTTTTTTGTGTGCCCAACACACCTTTATAATAATAGTTACTTGTCCATCACCATCACCCCCCACTTCTTCCAAATAACCATTACACTTTCTAACACTTTACCCAACTTCTACATTCACCAACCTCCCCCCCACCCCCCCCCCCCCCCCCTCCCCCCACCAGATTTCATCTCACTGATAACAAACAACCAAGTGCTATTGTGTTGTTTCGGATTTTCGGATACTCGCGTACACCCCCCTCCCACACCGCCACGATGATGCGGCGCATCACAATCTAGCCTTCCCAGGCTGATCGTAATCCGTTTTCGATCGACGTGGTATATTCATTTCTTACCGACGATAATCGTATCATTCCGAAAGATTAAAAGAAGAATCGTTGTATTTTTTTCATATTTCAAAACGTGGAAGAAAAAAAATGGGACGGAACGTGTGTTTTTATACACATAATTTCGATTTTACACTTTTGGTCCTTGATTTTCATGACAAAATCACATTTTATTCTTTCTTTCTATGTATGTTAACCCTCATTGTTGAAGGTTAGTTACACCGTTAGTCCTTATTCTTTCAATCCAACCCGTTTGTCCTTAAAAGTTGCCTATCGCCGTAATTGCACCGTCTAGTCCTATTTTGCGTTTTAATAAACCGTTTCTCATTTATAGTTCACACGTTATGATTGCACTCGTTCATCATTTTAGCTTCATTTTTCGCCAACCAAAAAGCTAAGTTATTTTCTTCAATTTCACACAACGATTTCAAAACATTAGATCAGGGTTACACGCTTTTTTTTGATTTTGTAAACTCCCGCAAAAGATTCCCTACGCCCTTACCCCCCCCAAACCCATCCCTCTTTTTCGCCAACAAAAGCTCAAGTTCTTCAATTTCAACAACGATTTCAACAACAATTAATCAGTGTTTCACGCTTTCTTCTTGATTTTGTAAAATCCCGCAAAAGATTCAATTCTTTTCTAAGTTTAAATCTAAGATTTGTAAAATCCCGTGAACGTTAATTGGTTTCAATCCACAACAACAATCACTTTACCCACTAAAGATCCTTGTTTATCATTTCACATCATTTTTTGCAATGTCGACTCATCAAGACATCAATGCTCTTAGAGCACAACAAATTGTAAACACACATGATCCTTTGGCAGTAATGGCAAACACTCAGACACTGTTTCACTCAGATCAATCATCACATATTACCTACATACAACATCCACAACCCAACCATAACTTTGTCCCACAACCTTCATTCAACACGAACTACCTGCAACATCAAATGCAAAATCCTGAAGATATCTCAGATCCCACAACTGCATTCGACATGGCACTTAAACTCATGTCTAAGGCATTTCAGCTAAACAATAACACTACAACAAACAACAACCAAAAAAGTTCATCAAATCCTTGCTACAGTTAGATTGCTTAATCAGGTATGAATATAGATCAAGACAGACAGATGCTAATGGTTGATGATAATGTTGAGACCCAGTTTAGAGAGAATGTAGTGCAGAATGTAGGACATTTGGTTAGGCAGAATGCAGTTCAGAATCAGGGTACTCAGAATGTTAGGAATCAGAATGGGCTTAGTGTTGTTTCGGAAATTGCAAATTAGTATGGGAATGGAGATGTTGTTACAGCACCAGCTGAGGGTAATGGTAATGGAATCAATAGTAATACGATAAGGTGTTACAACTGTCGAGGAGAGGGTCATTATGCCAGAAATTGTACAGTAAATCCAAGAAAAAGGGATGATGCTTATCTTCAGACACAATTAAAGATTACTCAAAAGGAAGAAGTAGGGATCTAACTTAATTCTGAGGAATTTGATTTCATGGCTGCTGCAGGTGCCTATGATGAGATTAAGAAAGTAACTACCAATTGCAATTTAAAAGATAATTGTCAGCAAGCATCGACATCGGGTACTCAGACTGACAAAGCTCCCGTCTACGATTCATATGAATCAGATGAGGTACACCATTCAAAAAATTGTTATGATAATGGTATATTCAATATGTTTACTCAAGAAGAGCAATATACTGAGCCGACACCATTCCCGAATCACACCAAGTACCACACTAGAATTGATGATCTATTTGATCAACTACAAGGGTCGCAGTTTTTCTCGAAGATAGATCTTAGGTCTAGATACCATCAGCTGAGAGTGCATGAGGATGACATTCTAAAGACTGCGTTTAGAACTTAGTTATGGACATTTTGAGTTTAAGTAAGCCCTTTAGTCTGACTATGGCAACCGGTGATGAAATGATACATCTAAGAGAAATGTTTTGAATTGATCTTTGCGAAATGTGGTTTTGTTTTTGGGATAAGATATGTGCTTATGAATGCTATGTGAATATTATGTGTTGCATGATTGTTTGGATCGGAGGGGTACGCCTACCCAGTATTTGCGTGATGATTAGAGCGGATGGGTATGCCTACCCTAGTTTGTGTGTGGTCCTGCCTTAATTTTAGTGCTCCAGCTAGTAGGCCCTTTAAGGTGGTAAGTAACATATGGATATTGATTAGCGGTGATGCTAAGGTTGTTTGCATATATTCACTGTCATATTGCACTATTGCCCATGTTTGAAATATTAGCATAAAACTTTTCGGGTTATAAGGTCAAACCTACGAGCTACCCCAAATTATTGTTGACGTTTTTGAGTATTCATTTTCAGTGTGAAGGGTTAGTGAAAAAGGAATCACGTGATGATTTACTGTGGTAGCCAGACTTAGCAAAGTATCCAGTGTGGGATTTTCATGAGAAGTCTTGTTGTGAATTTTTGTTTGATGGATATTAGTATTTGGAAGTTATTGGTTTAAGTTTGGAATTTGAACCCTGTGAGGCTTATGAAATAATTGTAAAGAGATTGTGGATTTTTGATAGTGATTGGGAATCACTCGTTGTCTTCGAGGTTGTCTGAGGTTGAGGGTCTTAGTTATGCTTGAAGTTTATGGCATTGTTAGTTTTCTTTATTTGGTCTCTTGTGCTTTGATTGGATCATTTGTTGCATTCTGATTTTCTGCCATTTTCGAGTTGTGACAGATGGTAATAGGCCAATGTGATAGAGAACAGGTGGATTTGGCCTAGACTATAAACTCAGATCGTGTTTAGTTAGTTTTATAGGATCTATGTGCGCGGTTTCGTTTGTTTGCTTTCGCTCGTGTGGGGTTGGTGCTTCGTTTAGGTCAATGCTCGCATTGAAATGTGTGAGTTCAATTATTGAGTACGATCAGAAAGGATTGCGAAATATAAGTACGGTGGGAGTAGTTTAAGGTATACAACCTCACTCACATTAGTAATATCTACATATTAGTTTTTTATAAGCCGTATTATGTGGGTATATCTATATATATAGTAAGATGTTCTATATATATGTGAGTCTTCCCCACTTCCTAACGTTGCCATGTTCTCCTGTTAGATAATAATGCCGTCAAGGATGAGGACCTGAAGTGCTGGCCGGCCTGCTGCCAAATCAGTAGGAGGGGGAACAGGTGCTGGGTTTGGTAGAGGTGGGTACGGGGTAGAAGAACTTAGGAAGGTAAAGATAGCGTGTTATGAATTTGATGTTATGGTCAATGAAAGACCTGGGTTCTGAGAGTAATGGGGGCGTAGAGGGAGTAATAGGGGTGTCGGAGTGAGCACTCGACTTCTCGTCCGATCATTGCCCAACAATTGCAGCACACCTTTACCTGCAAATGCTAGCTTCAGGTTGGTAACCAAGAAATATTGGAAATCTGAATGGTAATGAGGTTAATAAGATGTTCAGGAGAACGTTAGGAATGTGGTTCGTGAATGGCTTCCTTAGCTTGTAACACCTAAGAATTGATGGTAAGGGAGGTGTTGTAGTTCCTCCACGTTGGGATTGAGAAAATGAAGTCTTTGATGATTGAGTGGTCGTAGTATCCTGCTGGATCTTTTGTGGGTAAGGCTATTACATGGTGAACTTCAGATCCGAATGCTAAGTCAGGAAATTGCTAGATAGTATGTTCCCTTGGCATGCTTTAAGTTTATGATGATACATGAGGTTTTGTCTAAGTCATGAGATACAATGTTGGACAATCTGAGTTGTAGAATCACGACATGTTCGAGGCGGGCATCGCTGCGTATATGATTTTGTTCCATGAGTTGGTTAGGTTAGTTCCACATTTGGTAAAACTCCAGAATGTTGGATGATTGAGATGTATGTGTATGCCTTGCTCCACAAATCGTTTGGGATAGGTAGGCAGCGGAAGCCAAAGGACTATATAGAAGGTGTGTTAGATTTCTGGTGCACTTAAGATGAGGCTTGTGAGAAAATGGATGAATAAACGAAGGTTGAGAAAAGAGGAAATGGGGGGGAACTTACAAGGAAAGAATGGTAAGGGATGAATAATAAGCAGACTAGGACGCGGGAATATTTGCTTACTACTGTAACTTAGTAGGTAAGAGAGAATACAGGTACTGGCCAAGTGTTAAGTGTACACTACAAGAGCCTACCTGCACCCGGAGGGCCTTTGTCGCACATTGCTTTAAACTGTACACGTGGGTCATTTGGAAGGATATGTAATGCGGTGCCGAGGAATATGAATCTGTTTAAGTAGAAACCAACTGTCAAGGGCATGTTATGACGTGTGGTTAGTACCGACAAGTAGATCACTTGTCTTAGAATGAATCGGGCACAAGGACGGAAGAAAACAGTCCAAACTAGTTGTGTTAATAAAGGGGTA
This sequence comes from Tanacetum coccineum, assembly GCA_026074375.1. NCBI lineage: Eukaryota > Viridiplantae > Streptophyta > Magnoliopsida > Asterales > Asteraceae > Tanacetum > Tanacetum coccineum. The sequence goes on along the minus strand of BQNB010143912.1, from coordinate 4,240 downwards.
GGGTCATGGAACCTAGGGAACAAGGCTAGGGGTAGGGCATTCCATGTTGGGAGCAGAGGAAGTGCCAGGTTCTGAACTTTATAACGGGTAACGCTTATTTGAGCAATCATTTTGCCACTACTTTGTGACTAAGGTGCGACTATGTTTTTGTTTCCACTACTTTACTGTTTACCTCTGTTAGGATCTATGAGCCCGGCGGAATTGGTTTCAAATATAAGATGAGATAGCTAGCGGTGCAGCTTGTAGAGATTGTTTGGTTATTAAGGGTTGCAAATAGAAATTGACCGTTCATGTCGTCGACATAGACTTGATACCTTTTGGGCATTGGAGTGTTTTGATGTGATTATAGGTACTATGGTGGGTTGTTAATTATAACGCTGAACTAATTTGTCATGAGAAAGAAAGTCGAGTATACACTAACCGGTATGCAGGTGCTTTAGAGTACTATAAGAGATACTGGAAGAGGAAAGCTAGATTTTGATGGGTGCTATGGCTGGTGATGAGAAACAAGAAGAGATTTGTTTTGTGTTAGAGATTTTCCTGAAGGTATTCTCACGTTGACCTTATGGATTACCGCCTATTTGGGAAAGTTGAGTTTCAAAATTGAGGTTAATTCCTGAGCAAGCTAGGGTAGCATGTCTCCTTTTCGTTTGATTCTGAATGGCAGGAGTTGTTCCGGGACAACTCGAGGAACTCCAAGCACAAAGGTTCATTCGAACCAAGTTGTCGCCTTGGGGAAGCGATATGTTCGTTACGAAAAGTATGGTTCTTTTAGAAGTGTATTGGACTATAGTGAATTGAACAAGTTGACCGTGAAGTATCGTTATCTACTTTTAGGATGATGATCTATTTGATAGCTGCGAAGGGTCGCAGTTTTTTCAAAGCTAGATCTTAGGTCTGGATTACCATCAGCTGAGAATGCATTTGAGGATTGCATTCTAAAGATGCATTTGAACTGTTATGGACATTTCGGAGTTCACAACGTAAGTTTTGGTCTGATCTATCCGAACCAGCGGTTTTCCAGGATTGATGATAGCTGTTTGTAGGCCTTATTTGATAGTTTGTGATAGTTTAGTGTTTATAGAAAAATCTTAATCTCCTTAAGGGGCGGGGGGGGAAAAAATCGAGAGGAGCATGTAGACACTTAAGGTTAGTCTTGGGACTTCTCAAAAGGGTGAAATGTATGCTATATGTTTTCTAGTCGTGAATTGCTAAGAGAAGTGCTGTTTTTAAGCATCGTGATACATGGAATGGGATTCCTGTTGACCCTAGTAAGATTGAAGACTGTTAGAATTGGGAAGCCCCTAGATACTTTGACTGAGGTTCGTTTGTTCTAGGATTGGTCTGGATATTACGTAGGTTCATTGAAGAACTTTTCTAGATAGCTAAGTCGCTCTCTTCTTGAATAGAAGTGTAAGACTTCGTTAGGGTGTGGAACAGGAATTGGCATTCAAACTTGAAAGGATAAGTTGTGCTAATGAGCCTGTTCTAGCTCTTTCAATGGACCGCTAAGACTTTGTTGGTTATTGTGATGCGTCCGGGATTAGGATAGGTTGTGTGTTATATGCCAATGAGGGTAACGGTGATTGCCTAATGGGTCTCTAGGCAGTTGAAAATTCATGAGAAGAATTATACTATCTATGATTTAGAGTTGGGTGCGGTCGTGTTTGCACTTAAGATTTGGAGACATTATTTGTATGGGACAAAGAGTGTCATCTATATGGATCACGAGAGTCTTCAGCATATCTTTAGTAAAAAAGAGTTGAATATGCGACAACGTCGCTGGATAGAGTTGTTTAGTGATTATGACTGTGAAATTCGCTACCATCCTGGTAAGGCGAATGTGGTGGCTGATGCCCTAAGTAGGAAGGAAAGAGTAAAACCTAAGAGAGTTAGAGCTATAAATATGATCCTTCAGTCGAGTATCAAGGATATGATAGTGGCGGCTCAAAAGGAGGCTGTAGATGAGTTTGCAGGATTGCAAAAAGGTTTGGATGAGATGATAGAACAGAAAAGTGATGGGACTTTGTACTACCTGGATCGAATATGGGTACCTTTGAAGGGTGAGGTAAGAACCCTGATAATGGATGAAGCTCATAAGTCGAAGTACTATGTACACCCAGGAGCTGATAAGATGTATTATGATTTGAGAGATAGGTATTGGTGGCCTGGAATGAAAAAGGACATAGCTGAGTATGTTAGTAAGTGTTTGACTTGTCTGAAGGTTAAGGCTGAGCATTAAAAGCCATCTGGCTTGCTTCAGCAACTTGATATTCCCGTATGGAAATGGGAAGGAATAGCTATGGATTTTGTGACTAAGTTGCCTATGACTAGTAGTGGGCATGACACAATCTGGGTAATTGTGGACCGATTAACTAAGTTTGCTCATTTTCTACCTATGCGTGAGGATTATAAGATGGATAGATTAGCTAGATTGTATTTGAATGAGATAGTTGCTAAACATGGTGTGCCGATCTCGATTATATCGGATCGTGATAGTCGTTTCACATCAAGGTTTTGGCAGACAATGCAAGAGGCATTAGGAACTCGTTTAGACATGAGTATGGCTTATCACCCTCAAACCGATGGTCAGAGTGAGCGTACTATTCAGACTATGGAAGACATGCTTAGAGCGTGCGTCTTGGACTTCGGAGGAAGTTGGGATGTTCATCTTCAGTTGGTTCAGTTTTCGTATAACAATAGTTATCATTTTAGTGTGAGATGTGCTCCGTTTGAGGCATTCTATGGTAGAAAGTGTCGTTCGCCAATTATGTGGGCTGAGGTTGGAGAAGGTCAGTTGATAGGACCTGAGTTAGTGCAAGAGACTACTAAGAAGATCTTGCAGAGTAAGGATAGACTTAAGGCTGCGTGTGATCGCCAAAAAATTTATGCTAACCAGAGGAGGAAGCCTCTAGAGTTTAGTGTAGGTGACTATGTCTTGCTCAAAGTGTCTCCTTGGAAAGGTGTTGTATGCTTTGGGAAGAAAGGGAAATTAACACCTAGATTTGTTGGACCATTTGAGATTATTGTAAAAGTAGGCCCTGTGGCTTATCAGTTAGATTTGTTTGAGGAGTTAAATGATGTTCATGACACGTTCCACGTGTCGAACCTTAAAAAGTGTTTGGCTAATCAAACACTGAAAGTGCCTTTGGATGAGATTCGAGTTGATGCTAAGTTAAATTTTGTGGAAGAGCTTGTGGAAATTTTGGAAAGAGAGTTTAAGAAGCTGAAGCGTAGTAGGATTGCCATCGTCAAGGTTTAGTGGAATTCGAAACGTGGCCCTGAATTCATGTGGGAACGTGAAGATCAGATGAAATTGAAATACCCGCATCTGTTTAGTGATGTTAGTGGCTGAATTTCGGGGACAAAATTCTTTTAAGGGGGATAGAATGTAACCTTTGCCCTTTTTGTGTTCTGAATATTTCATCTATAGTCCTTTGACTATTTGACTTTTGTCACTTTATTTGGATTTTGTACCGTGTTGACGGTGGTGATTTTATGACAATTATGGTGATTTATGGTTTATTGTGATTAATAATCCCTTTTGAAAGGTATTATTGTTGGTTTGTTAGCAATTTATACTATATATATAATATAATATAGGTGAAAATAAACAAATCACTTTTAAAATCCAAAAAGCAATAAGTTTAAATTCACAAATAAAAATATATATATCCGGAAGTATCGGTTTCTCGCTTCGTTATCCACAAAGTTTAAAACCGGACCCGGGTCGTTATGTCCCAACGAGGCCGCGAATTTGAAAATCGAGAATCGGTTTGTGAACAATGCTTGAATGATCAAAGATTTGATTTGGAATCTATTTCTACTAATAAAGTGCAAAAAATAACTAAAAGAAAGCAAACAATAAAGGCAATTAAAGATACGGGCTAAAAATGTTAACGGGAATTAAAAATGAACGCGACTTAAAACCTAAATTATCAATATTTAAACCTAAAATGATTTTTTTGACTTTTATAGGTCCTAATTGACTAAAATGCTAGAATAAAGAAAACTAGACCAAAAACGAAAGTGATTAAAGCTTAAAAACACGAAAAACGTGAACGGGATCTAATACCGTTCTTCGAAAATTCAAAATCTACAATTTAGACCCTATGGATGCAAATTTATTTTTCCTAGGTTCTACATGATAAAAGAAAATTAAAAAAAAAAGAAATATATTTTTTTGATTTTTATTTAATTTTTTATGACTTAAAAACTGTTTTAATGGGAAAAATTGATT
>BQNB010143911.1:0-14830 GCA_026074375.1 Tanacetum coccineum | reverse complement strand
CTTTTCGATTTCCTGCCCACCCAAACACCCATTTTGGGGTTTCCTGTTAACCCAAACACACCTTAATCGGTGTTAGCCACATAACCAAACACTCCTAATCTGTTATAACCAAAACCAAACGCGCCCTTGCAGCGTTTTATCAAACCAAACGCATCTTGTTGCGTGTTTATGAATAAATCAAACGCATCCTTTCGTTTCTATATAAAAACCAAACGTACCCTATTCGGTGACAACAAACCAACGCACCCTAGTCGGTCATAAACACGAACCAAACGCACTCGTGGTGCGGTTGTAAAAACCAAACGCAGCCTAGCTGCTGAACCACCAAAACAAACAACCTTTTGTGGTGTTTATGAACCAAAACGCACCCTCGTAGGTGGTTGGCAGCGAAAACATACGCACCCAAATTTGTGGTTAATGACCGAACCGAACGCACCCTTCGTGGTGCCTAATCGAAAACCAAACGTACCCTTGTGCTTAAAACGAAAACCGAATGCACCCTTGGTGCAGCCACAACCGAACGCACCCTCTTGTGGTGGGTTGACCACCGAAACAAACACCCTTCGTGGTGTTTTCTATTAAACCACAACACACCTTACTGTTGGTGGTGAGGTGGTGGTTAGTGGTGGTGGATATAGGCGCGTGGCGGCGCGTGGTGGTGGGGATCGGGTAGATCGGGTGATGGGGAGGCTTTTGGGACTTGGTCGGAAAACTCGCCGGAAAAGTTTTCCGCCAGCGGCGGCGGTGGCCGGAATCAGATCGGTGGTGGTTGCCGGAAAAATTGGGAGAGAAGAGAGAGCATGTATGTGTGTTTTTATAAGAAATGAAATGAAAAAAAATATGTATAACTTATATATATATATATATATATATATATATATATAAATATATTAAAAGTTATAAAATAAATGTGTCAAGTCACAAATAGATGGGGGTTCATTTTGTAAATATTTTTACAGGGACCAAAAGTGTAACTTTTGGTAAATATTGGTTCGGGACTCGTTTAAGCCTCTTAACGGATGATTTAAAGTACGAAACTTGCGCCATTGCGTTCCAAATAATTTTTCCCATAAAAACGAGTATTTACTCGACAAATTTGTATAAACGTTTTATAAAATTTATTTAAAACGTTTATTATTTATGTGTATATTTCCGATAAACTTTGTACGTAAAATGATATTTTACTCGAATATTTGCATCTTCAACAAACGTCACTGAATAAAATGATGACTAATTTATTTAATAAAAAGTGTTAATCAAATATAATTTAATTATTTTCTTGTTTCTATAATCTTGTGAGGGAATTTCAGTCACTTTCTGACTGTTTCCGGGTCTCGGTCAAAACTAAAAAGTTGTCCGGAATATCTTTTTACATCAAATTGCTTTAGAGTCCGAGTCGTGAAAACTTGATTTAGTGGTTCGTTTTTGATAAGTCAGCTTAGGAATAACATATATCTTGTTCGTTTTCAAGTCAAATAAGTTAAAAATAACTTGCACATGAGAGATGTAATAATAATTATGATTTATTATTTAAAATATGTTCCGAAAATTTTACCGGTCACGCGGTAATCGCTTTTACGTGACAATAAAAGACCAAAAGTCAAAAAGTCAAGTCAGACCAAAAAAGTCAAAGGGTAAAATAGTCATTTAAAATTTTGAAAATTACCGGATGTTACATCTTTGTTGGAGTTGAAGATTGTTCCTCTTTTCTCATCAAACTAAACAATATACTTAGCATTGCAGAGTTGATCGATGCTAATTAGATTGTACTTAAGACCATTTACAAATGCTACTTTTGTGAAAACTATACCATTACATTTGATAGAGCCATAACCTTCAGTTGTGCATGTAGAGTCATCTCCAAATACTACTTTAGGTCCTGATTGTTCCATGTATTTATGCAGGTAACTCTTGACACTAGTCATATGCCTTGAGCATCCACTGTCCAGGTACCAGATGGGCTTCCTGATGTCATACATTCTCATAAAGATCTTTACCCATTCACCATTTTTAGCACCTTCTTTGCTGACAGCATCATTTTCTTCAGCTAGTGCCATGAGTACTTTCACTTCCACCATCTCATTATCATCTGATGACACTTCTTCTTCATCCAATTCATAGGATTTAGCGATAAGACCTTTGTTCTTTACCATAGAGGCTGAAGCACTTGAACTCAAGAGAGCCAATTTAGCCTTGACTTTGTTGTATTTTGCTTCAAAGTATTTGGTAGGCCTTAATTCAGGTTTGTGCTAAGGGGAACTGAGAGGTTTTGGTTGAAAGGGTGACTGATATGTGGAAACTGAAGTTTTTGACTAGCAGTCTCTTGCAAAGTGACCTTTCTTGCCATATTTGTGACATTTAGTTTGGTCAGTTGCTTTTGCAATGCTGAACCTTTGAGTACCTTTCTTGAAGAATCTTTTAGATTTGGCTAAATGAGTTCTTGCTTGGTATTCTTCCTCTAGATCATTCAGATACTCATGACTGCTTCTTGTATCCTGTTCATCATCAGGACAATCTTGAAAGTCTTGGACAATAGAGGAAGAGAAGAAAGCAGTTGATAGAGGTGTTACAGAGACAAGAGATTTGTTCTTTTCAGTCTCATAAAAACTGTCTATAAGGTTTTCTTCATATTTGAGTTTACCAAATAGAGAAGCAAGCTCAGAATCATTCACATTATTTGTGTTTCTAAGACTTTGGCAGAAACTTAGCCACTTCTTTGGTAACCCATTTATAAAACCAATATTTATTTCAAGCTTTGAAAGTTTGATGCCATCATTTACTAACTCATTCATCAAAGCTTTATATCTGGTGAAAGTTTGTGTTAGAGATTCAATTTTTTTGAATTTGAAGGTGTTATAGCATAATTTTAGGTCCATGACCCTACTTTCTTTTACATCAGAGGGGCCCTCATGATACAGTATCAGGTTATCCCATGTTGATTTAGCTGTTAAGCAGTTTATGACAGAATTCATTTGGTCGTCTGGAAGGACAGACATGATGAGACTTTTGAGTCGCTGATCTAAGTTAGCAGCCTTTCTCTCATCTCTAGTCCATTGATTCTCTAGCTTCCTTTGACCAGTTTTCATGGGGATAAAAGGACCGTTTGATGATATTTTCAAATCGAGGTTCAATACCAATAATGTGGCACATGAACCTCTTTTTCCAGTTGGTGAAATTTTCCACCTCTAGTATAGGAGCGGCATTTAGTTGGCCACCCCTATATTCAAGAGTCTGTGGTACCTCTACTGCTGCCACTTAAGATGGATCTTGATTTTAAAAATCTTTAAGCCGTAATATAACCTTTTTTACGAGATTTTATAAACCAGAAGGCTCTGATGCCACTTATTGGTCCCTTGAAATCTGATATAAGGTTTATTAACTTTAAACTAATCAGATTCCATAGCAACAAAGTGAGTTTTAAACATATACATAAAAACAATATAAAGAACAAGTTTAAAACACACAGAAGTACTTTTCAACGTATAGACTTTTATTAGAATCAAATAAAGAATCTATGATACACCTTTCTTGCGGAATAGCAAGGTGGTTGAATGACAATTGGGGTGTTATCTCCTTTGAACTTAAACTTTAACCTATGTTAAGAGTTTAAGAAAACAAACTTGTTATGACCAAAACTGAAGCTTTAGCTTTCAGTGGTACGAGTCAGTTTGTTTAAGAGATAAATGAACTCTTTAATGTGTTTTCACATTAATTGGATGAGATGACATTTACTCTGAGAATCTCTTTCCTTTTATAGGCAAAGAGATTAGGGTTTACAAGTTAACCTAGTACGCGTGTCACACATCTAATGGGTGGTTGAGATAACATTAAATGTTGACATGCTTTAGAGTACCAGGTACAGTCCTTTGAGGAAAAGCGAATGTACTTCTCTGCTGACTTTAGAAGCACCTTTTCTAAGGGAGATTGCTTTATTCCTTTTGGCATAAAGCAATCTTTTTCCCGCCTTATAAACCTTCTATAAGTGAAACTTATGTTTCAGCTTCTGTTAAGAAGATAGACTACGTTCAGCTTGGAATTGTCAACCAAGATGAACTGAAGCTCTTACCAAAAGCCTTCTTCAGTTTCTGTACCGCTGCATAAACTGAAGTGAAGATACTTCCCAATCTTCTAAGGACCTGAAGAGCTAACGCTGAAGAAACTTTAGCGACTCAAACTGAAAAACTTCAGCTCGAGTAATACTTAGGGGATTTTATGTTTAAATCTACTGAAAGTCTAAAGGGCTTAGGAACTAAACCCAACAGTTATTCGCATAAAATTAAAGCTCCGCCGTAACGCGTGGGCTATCATGCTTGTTATAATTATAATGATGTTATTTTTTAAACTGATAAAAATAGAACAACATAAACTGATAACCATTCATTCTAACTTTCATTACATTACTTTTACAAAGGATAAAGTTATTACAACAGTTTTCATTCTACTGTCTTAGCCGCCCAATGAACCTCTTTTTCATGCTGAACTAGATGACTTGTGTTTCTTTGTTGACATGGAATGGTCTTTCAAGTCACTGGTTCTTTTTCTTTTCTTGTTTGCGAACTCATTTAGCTCATTCAGAGGATCTTGTTCTTTGAGAGGTTTGTTGAAGTCAATCTTTAATTATCTTTCAGTTTGATCAGGGTATTCCATTCTTGTCTTTATCAATCCATATCTTTTCTATCAGGACAAGCTTGTACAACCTCTCTCCATTCTGCCAGATGTAAGTCACTGACTTTGAAATTTGCAATGACTTCAACTGTCCCATCTTCCCTATATACTTTCAATGTGATAGGGCCCTTTTGTGTGATAACATCACAGTTTATGATCTTTGAGCTTTTTCTTCTTTTTAGCATCTTGTCACAATATTTATCAAAGAGTAACTTATTGTTGTGGTATTGTTCCACCACATCAAAGCACAAAAGATTAACTAGTTCATTTTGCAGGTTTATTTTAGCATCCTTGGTGGTGTTCTTCTCCCCCTTAGCAGGTGAAGCAGTTGCTTGGCCTGCTGAAGGAACATCCTTGGTCGTAGCTCCTGATGCATTTTCCACCACAGTGGCAAACCTGTTCAAGGTTTTAGTAACCTTGTTTAATAGACTTGGAAGGGAATCCAAAGTCTTGAGCTATTTCTGAACTGAAGAAACTAGAACTGGTAAAGCTTGAAACTCCGCTGTAAGTTCCTATTGAATGTTCTTCAGTTCAGCAACCTAGGATGTAAGACCGAAGATAGTGGAAGTGAAAGTTTCCAATTTTGTTGGAATCTCTTTTAAGTCCCCAGGTAGCTCGATTTCCATATCTTTAACATGCAGCTTTAGCTCTTTAATCTCTCTAGATAATTTAGTGAATTTTGAGGGGAGCTCTTTCAGTTCAGATGGTAAGCAGCTAGCAAAGTTGTGTGAGGCCAAGAGTTTGGAGAGTTCAGGCTTTAAAGAGGTTACCAGAAGATTAGTAAGCTGGTTGATGTCTGGAAATGAGCTCCTAGCCTTCAGTGAGGCAACTTTAACTTTTTCCTTTTGTTGTTCCAGCTCATCCTTCTAGGACTGAAGTAATTTAACCTGAGCCATTAACTCTTAAATTTGAGCCAATTTTGAAGAGGGATGATGAGGGATTGAAGTGTCTTTAGGTACATTATGAGAAGAAGCATAAGTGTCTTTATCTTTGGCAACTTCTTCTTCCTCTTCACTCTCATCTAAAACAATGATTGGTTCATCTTGTGGGGAGTCAGGAGTGAAAAAGGCAGATCTTGTGTCTTTCAAGAAATCTGATAAATCCACCAACTTTATTTTCTTTGAAATTTCATCAGCTTTAGACTCCTCATTTGTACCTAAATCAGTTTGGGTAGTTTTTAACCCATCTCCAGCAGATTTGGTTTGATCTACAAGAACACTTGGATTAGTCCCTGCAAATATGTGATCAATTTAATAGTTTTTGGTCCTTCATCTATACCTTGTTGTGAGGATATGGAATCATTAGGTGCAAATAATCCAGGATCAGCTTCAGCTGTGGAATCTGCTGAAGCATCATGTCCTGATGCAGACTCAGAGTGCAATTGAAAAAAGCTGAATAAAACAGGTTCAGTAAGAATTAAATGCAGACATATCACTACTGAGCTGAGGGTAGGCTTCATCTTTACTAGTGGCCCCTAAATATGCTGGGCCACCAGCTGCTTGTTGTGCCTCTTTATGCATTTCACCAACCACTGGTGTGGGAGGTGAAGGATGGCTTGGTCTTTTGTCCTTGGCCGAACTAGACTGAGTTTCTTTTGCTGATTGGCCAGTTTTGAATTTAGATGCCTTAGTTGGACTCAGATTTGTGTTTTAAAGATTGATTTCTTCTAAGTCCACTTTTAGCTCCAGGCTTTTTGCCTTGGGGAACCTCCTCAGTATGTGAGGAAGGTTTAGGAGCTTTGGAGTCCACAGGCACATATAAATTTTAGATGGCCTTCATGTGGTTAGTGAAGGGAGGTCCTTCAGTTTGGTTTGGCTTCAGTGCCTAGTTGTGAACACTAAAGACCTAAGTGGGGTTTGTGTTGAGCTATTCATTATCATATTCAAGCATCATGTATTCCAGTAGAAGGGATATAAACCTAGGATAGAGAACAATCTTTTCCCTAGTTTTCTTGCTCAGTTTGTGAATTATATCCTCCTATATTAGCCTAGTATAATCTACCTTTACCCCCATTGGCTAAACAATACAGGATAGTGACATCCTTGTTTGATATTTGGTCCAGGCTACCTGTTTTCCCACCTAAACACTAAATGATTTGACCCATCAGTAGCCTCCACCTAGGAGGAAGACAACTCTTTTTGAGAGTTTCCTTTGCCCCAATCTCCCTACTATAACCTATTGTTGCAAACCATGGTCTCACTATTATTATGGAGGGTGTAGAAACATACATACTTGAGTAAGGTAGGTAATGAGCCCTGAGAGCATTCTTAAAGGTGTTGATACATATGTCTCCTCTAATTCTACCTGTAGGAGGAGACATATGTATCAACACCTTTAAGATTCATCTAAGGTCTTTGCAGTATACCAAAATTCACTAAGGTATTCTTTGTATTGAGTTGGGGCCCTGATAAATGCTTCTTTTAGACAGCATTTGGAAATGAAGTCTGACACCTCCCTAAAGTATTCTGAGTTTGGGTGTGAGGGATATAGTAATGCAACTTCATTTTTGGTAGTGAAGGCAATCTCTTTAAAGGTGAACTCAATCTGATCTGCAGGTAAGAAAGGGTTTGGGCTTTCGGGTTTGTCAAGAGTGACAGGTTCTTCTTTAGGAGTGATTTTAGGTGAAGAGAGATTGTGTGATGATGATTCAGCCATTAGGGTTTTGAAGATTTGATCTGGTTTGAGGTGTATGTTATGTTTTGATGCATAAATTATTTTAAATAATAATTTACCAAGTTATAAATTTATAAAACTCATTTACCGATACACGCACTAACGAGCGAAGAACCCGGTCTTATAAAGTGCAGTAGTTTGGTAAATCTGAGGTCGTCCCAAGAACTAAGGTTTAATAGTTCTAATTTGATTATTGTCACGTTTGAAAATGGTTTTAAGATTTATTTTAAGAATTACAAGAAAGTAAATACATAAAAGTAAATAAATAAAAGATTTCAGGGAGAAAAGCGTGCTAACCTAACCATTTCATTACTAGTGCTACGATTACAATTTCTTGCTCCACGTTCAATTATAAGTCCTATTAGTGGTTCTAATATCGACATACCTAAATTTTCATTTAAGCTTTGTCCTATACTTACTCTGCGATCCCACATTCCCCTACGATCACACGAGCAAGGCATCCAAGCTTGCAGTGGTTAAATCCCAACTATCCTTAAGACCAATCTATAATCTAAACCGATTATTAACCCTCTTTGAAAGAGTTCCCATGATTTTTAAGTATTTAATATGACAAAGGCGGTAATCTATTTAATTCTTACACTAGGGATAGATGTCAAGCTACCCTAGTACCCCACTAATCCTAAGTTCAACATGGTAAGTCTAATATCAGGATTAACAAGATCTAAGCCACCCTCTATACTACCAAAATATAGGGATCAATGAAAGGCTAAAAGGTTATCTAACAGAACCATAATTGAACAGGAAATCATAATCATCACAATAGTAAATACACTGTTAGGCCAGAACTAGGAGTGTTTAGCCGCTCATGATAACAGCAATGCAAGAATTAATGAATAAAGACATGGATTGAATCATCATAATTCTTACAGAGGATGAAATAAACGATTAAATACAATAATTGTGTAAAGTGACTTCTCCTTTGGACCTTCTGATGAAATGCTTCAAACCTTAGGGGTTTGGTTAACCCCTTAGAATTGTGTGTAGAGTTGTGGAAGTGAGTGATGCTGAATGAGCCGGAGGAGGGCTCTATTTATAGGCTTCGAAATATTTACGGCGTAACCCTTATGAGACGTTACGCCGTAATCTTGCTACGTAAGCTTTCAATCTTCTAGGCTTAAAATGATGTTACGGCGTAACCTTATCGCCTATGTTACGCCGTAATGCTGACTCAGATAAATCATCTCTTGTAAATTTGAATGTTGCGGCGTAAAGTAGGAGAGGCTTTACGCCGTAAAGGGTGTGATGACTCATTTCTTCGTTGGAGTATGTTATGGTGTAATCCTTTAGGGGTGTTACGCCGTAAACTGCCTTGGACTCTTCACTTTAGTGCATTCCATGTCTAAATCCCTTGTCTTTTGCTAAAATGATCACTTGGTCCCTAAAAACTAATAAATAACAATTAAGTAACATGTTTAAGCATTTATAACATGTTTATAAGCATTTTCAAAGGGATTTTGATATTAAAATGTATTAACTAATGAGGTATCAAATATACCCCCACATGACTTCGTATCATGCCCTCAGTAGAACTGTTTAGAATAATTCATAAAAAGATTTCCCTAATTTGACTTGAAGAAATGAATTTATAAGTACTTATACTAGAAAACATCAGAGCCGAACACCTCACGAAAAAAGGATAAAAAACACTCAATTCTCAGTACTAGATAAATAGATTTCAATTTCGTAGGTGATCAACACAATTGCACAGAAGGAGACATAGTATGTGTTAACATAAGCTTGGGAAAGTACACAAGTCTCCACCAACAAAAAATTAAGGTCTAAATAGTCTACTATGCAACATGGTTGTGACATATGGTTTATTGTTGAAAAACAAAAGGGTTATGGATAGACTGGATACACTAATAAGGATTTATAATATAAAAACAAACTAAACAAATAGTCTAAAGAAATCTAAGGCAGCAACACAACTAATGTCTATCCAAGGTCCCTGATTCTAGGATCGAAAACCTGTATACTTTGACAATGGCTACTAGCTCCATTCTCGTATATTTGAGTAAGGCCTTGGTGCAATGAGCTGGGCACTAACTCCCCATAGAATTTTAACATAATATTGCACCATCTTTACATATTAAGCAGCATGGTGTGGCTTTTTTTTTTTTGTTTTTAGTTGCACCCTCTTTCTTTTTTTTTCTTTCATGGGGTTTTATCAAAACATGCAAATGCTACAGGAGTTTATATCTTTTTATTATTGCCCCTGCAACATTTGATATTATACGCACATCCCCCCACTTGAGATGAACAACGTTGAAAGTGATGACATAGGGGTCTTTATAGATCATAACTGATTAGTCTTCCATGAATGCTTAAAATTCTCGTTCCCACTCCCCCGAACCATGGACTTAAATAGCCAGAGATTTCATCACAAAGAAAATAAAGACTACAGGGTAGGCTAAGGCGAAATGGTGTAACAAAACATATAGGACTTAAACAAGATTGGCTTGACAAGGTGATCTAGGGGTATCTTGCACTAGTAGTGAGCGCAACTAGGTTTACACAGGGAGGTCGACAAGTCAGTGTGACAAGCCGATAAACACACACATATATGCTTTTTGGGTGATTTCCTAAAATGTTGCCTTTTTGAACAGTCTATTCCAACTAACCAATTAGGTCTTAACAAGATGTACATGCCAAGTTCTAAAGTCTACAATACTACTGACACTCTCATGTATTTGGTGGATTTTATGTATAATAGATGAAAATGAAATATTAGGCTTAATCTCACCAGATTAATTACAAGATAATATGTGCTCAGCAAAGATTTATTCTAGTTTAGTAAGAAAAACATGTCAAAAATTTAAAATTGGCACAATTTTTCAAAGAAAACTAGAAAATCGAAGGCAAATAAAGATCAAGTGGTAACTCTACTCCCATCCCCCCACTTGGTTTGTACAATGTCCCTATTGTATAATTAAGGAAATGAAATAATGAAATAAAAGTAGAATTATCAGAAAAATACTCCACCTAAGAGACATGCACCTTCTCTGAGTGATAATTGCAAGAGTTGACTTCTTGCAAAGTGTCTATAGAACAACCTCATTTCCCTTGAAATCACTAGACAATAAAAAGCATTAAACGTTCATGGATAAATATACAATACAATCAAACTCACTTTTGTAGGAATCACGGTTGCATTTAACATATGGCAAACAAAGCTTTTTATACCAACTTGTGCCCCAAGTGGACGTAGTGAAGTTCTCGTGAGGTTTCCAGTGGAACATACCACAAAGTTCATTAGACTTATACATGGATTTTTGGAAAGGTTTCCACAACAATCATCAAAACAATCAAATAGTTTATATTGTGATATTTGCTTATTTTAGTTTTTTCCAAAAGGGTTTTACGGCGTAACCATTGTATGGGTTACGACCGTAAACATGTGTTTTAAAATTTTGAAATTTTTAACAAGAAAAGGTAACACGGCGGAACTAATGCAAAAATTAAGCCATAAAAAAAATATAAAAAATAAAATGATATCTGTTACGACATAAACTTTGTGGTTACGCCTATACAGAAACTTTCTACCACAAGTCAAAGAGACCTCGAATTCTATTTCTTCGTAGAGAGAACCTGCAAAACAAAGTGAGAAACCAAAAAAACCAACTAATATGCAAAAAATAAAATACGGGTTGTCTCCCGACAAGCACTTTTATTTATTACCGAGTCTTTAAGTTAGATTCAAGACATAAACTACATATTTGCTTGGCCATTTCCCTTTTGGGTCATTTTTTTCATTATATCGGCTCTTATCGCGGCAAGACATTATCTCTAATTCTTGGTATTATCTCATCTTCCCTAAAACTTTACCTTTGCGTAGGTCTCCTCCTGACCAATGGTGAATCAAGAGTAACTTTAGCTTTTTCGATATAATCGTGGTTGTCCTCATAGGTCATTTCCTAACAATCAGCACCTTCTCTTTAGAAGCATCGTCATCCAAGTGATGAATCCATCATAATGATCTTTGTTTCAAATAAGCTAGTATCCCTTCCAAATCGTCATCATCTTCACTTGTATTATTAAACCAATCATTATTAAAATTTCATGAATAAAACCCCCAATATTGTATTTTCTTTATCTTCTCCGCATTCCTCTAGGTCTTCTAAGTTTTCTTCAAAATCATCTTCTTCATCTCCGAATCTTTCTCTCCATATTCTTTTGATTATTTTCTCGTCCCCCCGGTCATCTTGCATAATTGCCCCTATCGTTATTCTCACTAATCTCATCTAAATCAATAAAGCTTAGATTTTCCCATTCCAATTCTTCTCGTTTACTATCATTATTGCTTTTCCAATAATGTTTTTCTACGTTAATTGGTAAATCTCCTCTATCACATATGTTTATATAGGGATTACAAGATGCCCAATACTGGCGCTCATTCTCCTTTTCTTGCAGAATTTCCCTACACCAAATGTACTGTTTTTTCTTGAGGTGCCAAATATTTTTCTTTTCCCACTTCAGTTAACTTGTATACTATTTCCTCGTATGATTCATGTATGTCGACTTCATAAGAGAAAATATCTGGATCGATATGAATTAACCGGTTAAACTCACAGGATTTAGAATCGTATAAGAATAAATCGTAATCAATTTTTTTAAAGTCATCTTCTTCTAGGAATGTTTCGCTTTTTATTGAACGAACGGATTCAAAATTTGTTGTAGTAAAACTAATTCTCATTTTGAATATCACCTTTTCACTTCCCACTTCTAGAGAAATGGATTTTCTAAATATATCTACCTTAGCGTGTGTAGTGGCTAGTAAGGGTCTTCCGAGGATGATGGGCATTCGAATGTCCTCAACCATATCAGATGAATTTGTAAAATTTATAAGTAGATTTTCTACTATTCCTTTAGGAGTGCATTTTATGTTATCAGCCATCTTGATTATCATATTAATTGGTTCAATCTTTCCTATGCCCAATCGTTTATACAAAGAAAAAGGCATGATGCTTATGCTAGCTCCTAAATCAGCTAATGCATTTTTGAAATCTAGCTTTCCAATGAAACAATGGGGAATGAAGCGTCCTGGTGTGACTTGTCGTGGTGATTACGGGATCGGGCAGTGAGTTAGTGGGTGAAGGGGTGGGAGCCAGATAGAGTACCGAGATGGCGTGGAGCGTGTTGGGGTGTGGGGGATAGTGGTTTCTCCTTTTGTGTGATCCTGTGTTGAGCTCTACGACTTATTATAAGCTGTTTAGAAGGATGTCTTTGGGAGAGAGATGTATATTCACTTAAAACTCTCATATGATGTTTATTTCGACGAGCTGCAACCAACTTGATATATGCAAAATTTTGACGTGATTCGGTCAAAGACTGCACAATCAACATGTCCAAATACATGATGAGTCAGTTTCGGCTCTGTTAGTTGTGTGATGAGGTATTCCATTTGTTCACGGTACACAAGATAGCGAACTCTATGGTCGTGTATGGGAGTGCGTATGGAAGCGTGGTGGAGGGATTACGAGCTAGCATACCTTAGGATTGACATTGCATGCTCACGCCATTTACTCTTCTAATAGTTTAAAGAGAGATTTTGTGTAAGTGCGGTTATGGGAAATGTAATATGCTGGAAATAAGTGAAGTAGTGAAATTTGGATACTTTATAGTAGACATTTAAATAAGAAAGTAAAATGTGAAAGGGAAGAGTTATTTTTAGAAAGTATAGTAAGTAGCGTTTATGTAAAAGGTTACCCAGATTATTCCGCTTATTTTTTTAAGAAAACATAAGGTAATAAAGATAATTAAATTAATTAATAAATATAAATATATATTTAATCTATATATATATATTATAAAAAATGTATAAATATATATAATATGTAAGTTATGTATATTTATAATAAATCGGTCCCATATTTTAAGGGAAAAGAAAAGGGATTTTTTGGGCTTTATCTTAGGAATTTGACTAGGATTAGGATGCTAGTTATTTAGATTAGATATCTCTAAGCCAATATTCCAAAAAGCACGACTCATTCAGCCCTAAAACCCTATGTGTCGACTTCTCCTTCCCTAAGAACAAGGAACCAAGAATCTTGCAACAAGAATTCGTGTTATTACAAGTAAGTCAAGAGGTAGATAGCTTTAACTTAGTTAGAATTATACAATCATGTAATATTATTTATGATGGATCTAGGGTTTGTGAAAAATACAGATTATATATGAACTTTAATGATGGTATGATGATTAGGGTTGGTTTAGGGTTATGATCATGCATGTTGCATGTTAGGGTTTACGTTAGAACATGATTTAGAGTTGAAGCACTTTTAGGTCTGTGTTCAACTGATGATATCTAGATGTTAGAAACATGTTTTGATATGATTCAAGTGCCTAAATTGTAGTTCAAAGAGTCTATTTTTCAAAAAGTCCGGCTTCGAATGATTTGGAGTTCTGGAAGTTGGTTAAATATTGGTTACAAGAAAAGTTGTCAAAATAGTGAATACGGATCAGAATTAGGTCATATTTAGGAGAGTAAAACCCTAACATAGAAATGGAATTAAGGTTAGCCAATCTACAGTGATTAAGTTCTATATGTATATAAAGAAACCCTAGAAGGATAGCTTCTGATTGTGTATCTAAGTAGGGTAATTAGGGCTATACATTTTAGTGTGCAATCAGAGCCTAATTGGGAAAGTTTTGAAGTTGGATTTTATTTGGGATAGTTTCACATGCAATGAGTAGTTGGAAATCACAAGGTAGTTAGTAAACTCATAAATGAACTTAGGTGATTTTTGGTATAATTTATGAAGGTTAGCAAGTAAGGGTTTTAAGTTAGTAAAGATACACTAAAATTATGCATTTTTGAATAAATTGTAGTTAACTAGTGTAATGTGTTAATGAGGTGGTTAAGGTTGGGCATGGTGTCAGGGTGACCCATGATGGTTAATGATATGTTATTAATCACATATCAACTTTCCTTATTAAAACGAGCTTAAATGATCATTAATTTATGAAAAATACATTGTATATGTGTGTTTTGTGAATTATGTCCTTCAGGTAACGGATATATAAAAAATGGACAAAAATGAAGCAAATTAGACAAAACCGAGCACGGGATTAGAAGAGCGTGAGAAAAACAAAGCCATGAGCATACTTCATTTCTAATGGGTCAGCCCATTAAATGATACTAGCCTTTTAATAAGCCTAAACTATAATAAGCCCTTATACAAGTCCAAATCCATTTAACCATTAATCCTAGCCCAAGATAAAACCCAAATCAAAGCCCAAGTCCAAACCCGGGTCAAAGTCAATTAATAATAACGTTTGTTCAATGTTACTGTGCTTCTCTTCTATTTCCCTCCCATTTTCACCTGAAACAAATAACCCAGGGTAACTCCACCAATCCACTTGCTCCCGTATCCTTCTAGAAGCCAACGTGGCTCACGTCTGACACCATTTAAGCCACCCTGGCAATCCTGAGCAATTTCATTGGTTGATGATGCGTAGAGGCGATCCAAGG